>SNQJ01S0091624.1:15523-26534 GCA_010110895.2 Picea sitchensis | reverse complement strand
TGTACTTGAACATTTAAGTGGGGTAAAAGGAGGTTGCCCCCTCGAAGAGGCTTATTATCTGATATTATCTCTTTTTCAAGGCGTTGAGTACTTTTCTTGAGGTTTTTCTATGCTATATTGATGTTTGGTTCTTAACATATTTACATGGTTCACCCCCACCTTGGGGCTACATCCACCAATTCTTCTTCTTTATTAGTGTCTTCAATCAGTTACAAGCATAGAGCCATCAAAAAGCTACCGTGCATAGGACAAAATATTTGTGTAGCTTGTTAGATCCTTCTTCCTTGCGTTACAACACAAAGCCTTTTCCAACTTCCTATAATGACTTGGACTTAGCCCTGCAAGTCTCATATAGGCACAAAGCACTTACAGACCTTACTTGCACTTAGCATACATCACATAGATGTTGATCTATCCTTTAGCTCACTTGATTACTATTTATATATACAAAATAGGCCTAAGCATGGGTGAAACCCATGGGCCAATATCCCAATCCTATTACATATTCTCAAAAATCCAAAATGGACCCAAAAGTAGGTCAAGATCCTAGGATCTCTGCTCCATCTTGTGCTCCTCCTTTGACGGCTGTCGAAGTCCCAAAATAGGTTAATATGACAAAGAAACTCCCGAAACTTGGTAAAGGGCCAACACATATGTTAAATAAATTTTTATCTGATACAATAGATCTCATATATTATCATGCAAAAACGTTTTATGCGAAGTGATAGGTCGTTGAAGTATACACAACCTTGTAGTTTTCCTTCTAAATAAAGATTTAATACAAATTTGGGGTTTTACATGCTCATTAATCTATGTTAACCTTTCTTTTAAATAGAATTTAAAGAATCTACATCAACTATATATGAAAGAATGAGAAAGTATAAATATTTCATTTCTCTGAGGAAGGAAATCTCATGAAGAGAGAATTTTGTAGTGGAACCCGAAGTACCTTTTCCAAGAAGGGCGTTCTCCCTTCACGGAATCGTAGCATATGAACTTAACCTGCAAAATACAAAATGTATAGGATTACTATACCATCTTAACATAATCAAAGGAGGAATATAAAACAAGATGAGAACATGGCATGTGCTTATCTTGGGACTGGCCATCCGTTTGATCCTTGCAAAGTGAAGTCCACGACACGGGAGGAGGAGTGGGAGAACAGTAGGCTGATGGGTTCCATCACAAGAAAAGGGACCCATCATCAAAACATATATCCATAAACATAAACCAAATAAAAATTACAGATATTAATGGAAAATATTGGTTACATCGAAGCCTAATATGGAGATAAAAACATTACGGTGAGTAATTGGAAAGATTTTTTACAGTGAATAAATTACTAGTGCTAAAATAGGGTTAAAAATTATAGAGGATTATTTTCCAGTGCTAGTACATGGACTAATTAATGAAATAATCACAAATAATGGTTATAGAGAAAAAATATTGAAAACTAATTATAAAGTATAACTAAAGAGACAAAAAAAAAAACCTTTAAAGGAGATAGATCTACAAGTATTTCCTAATAGTACACATATGTATTTCCAAATTAGATAAATCAAAATATCAAGTGGAGGAATTACAAAGACAACAACAAATCCTTGAAGGAGATAGATCTACAATGTTTCCTCATCAAACTCACGTATACCTCTTAGTTAGGGAAATAAAAATACCAGTGAGTAACTATAGAGAATATATATATCATTTAAAGAAATCATTGTATTAGCATTACATCGCATACAGTAGACCAGTCTAGAATATAAAGCAACTACACAAAACCGTCAAGGATTATGGTATAATTGTAAAAGCAACAAACGCCGAGGGTTACAGGTAAGTCCCGGAAACAACAAAAATATATATCTGATGGTTAAGTGTAATGGTTAAACATCCGACTGTGGCATGAATTGGCTTGAAAGTTAGACATGGTGAAGTAACACGCTGTATGAAAAAAAAAAACTCAAGAGCAAATGACTGTGTCTTTTTCCCGTACTCAGAACCTCCCAGACAATAAATCACAGAGAGGTTAGTACCCTCATTTAAACTTCAACTGGGAGAGGAAAAAATTAAAGGATTTAGTTATGTACCAAACAACACTCAATGGTGCTCTGGCCACAGGTTTTGAACTTGGGAGAACTCAACAAGACACAGGACAAGCAGTGCAAATATTAACAAAGAAATACAATATAGTATCAGAGTTTCTTATGAATACAAATGATTACAGGTAGAAAACCTTACTCGTTACAGAGCATTCAATTTCCATAGGCATATTTTTGTATCTATTTTACTCCCGAGTGGGATCTATAGAGTAACCATGTAATATCCCCAAAAATAAATTATTATTGAAGTCTGAAAAATAATTAGGAATTTATTTTTCATTTTTGGTAAATTCAAAATTGGAAAATTATTGCCATTTATGGAAATTCCAAATTTTGGAATTCAGTTAATTGTAATTATTGTTATGACTATAGGGAAAAGATTTGATTTGCCTCAACCAACTCTTTGACTATGACACTTGTAAGAAAAAAATATTTTTATATTTATTGTTGATAGACAAATGGAACAACTAGGTTGAAATTAGCTAACCATGACTCCATGGGTGGGGAGCATGTTTGAACTACGTCAGGGCTAAATTCTACAAGTGGAAAATTAGGAATTTGGCCATTGGAAGCCTCTGAAAATTAGGGATTTGTGAAGCTGCAAAAATTCCCTAGGGGAAATGAACTGGGCACAAGATGATTTTGCATATATAGTATATGGGAGGAGACAAGACACTGTCGAGTATACTGGGGAAGAGGAATATTACTTGTTGTTATGAGCACTAATTTCTGAGTGTGAGACAAGGAGAATTTTTTTTATTCTGAAGAGGACTATAGCTAAGGAGGAGTTCTGGATTTTTCCCTCATGGATTCATGGTCAGGATAGGGGGTGAATGGAGCAAGTACATTGGTTGTTCTATTCTATGGCTGGGTGGAACTTGGTTATTCCATTTGTTGTCTCGACAGTTTGTTCGGATATGTTCTTCTACTCTTTCCTAGTTGAATGTTCGAATGTCTAAAAATTGGTAGAATTCATTTACTTAATTTTGGTTAAATGTTCTATTGATGAATGACTAATAGAATGCATCCACTTTTTGGGTAGAATGAAATGAATTATTGAATAAGACTTTACCGTTGAATTTATGCATTGAGTAGAGCCAATAAAGACTGTTGTATGTGCTAACTGTTGATAAATGTATGAAATATTCATGAGTAGAGTTAAGAAAACTATTGTGTGTATTGTTGTAGATGAAAGTGTGGAAGTTTTCCTATTCCTGTGATATAATCTATGGTATACAATAGAAAAAAATTATCGGATCGATCTATAGTTGACATTAAGGATGTTTAAATTGTACAATTACCAAACAGAATTATATATATATATATATATATATGTGTGTGTGTGTGTGTGTGTGTGTGTGTGTGTGTGTGTATGTATGTATATGTCTTATTACCTATATGAATTTTCCGAACTACCTGCACACATATTACACATAAAGTTATTTCTTGACTGTTACAGGTAGTTTCCTTTTAAGGCGACTGTATTAAATGTAGTAAAAGGCTTCATTTCTCTTCTTTTGATAATATCAGGAGAAAATGTCTAGGGTTTTAACTACATAAACATGTTAACTATTGCAGAGTCGGTCCAATATTTAAACAAGTCTTCAAACTTTCTATAACACTTGTGATCATAACAATTATTTAGGGAAATCGTCTCAAGTACGGGTTTCCCCTCTATCCTTTTCTTTAAGGATTGAAGATAAGTCTAATCCAGTTGTTTGTAGAAGCCTGGTATAAAACCTATTGCGATAATAATGTTCTAGGGTAGATCCGTATCCTTTTCAACAAAATCTGGGTTTAGGTTTGTTAACATTGCAAGTTGGAACCCGGGTACCTTTCCGCGCAAGACACTATCCTGCATCCAGACACTGTGAAGGTTCAAGTCCTGCAAAGAAACTAAGAAATTTATTTTGTGATAATATGGAGTTCAACAAAAGTTAAAACTTGAAGATAGAATAATTTTCCAAATGTACCTCGTCCCTTAATAAAAACTGTAGCATTAGTGTCGATTGGAGTTGACTTGATCTATCACTAGATCCAAGTTCGTGATTGGATCCGAGTCATTGATTGGAGGAAGATCGTGGGATGTAGATCTAGTCTTATCGGTTGTTTGCAACTCGGACAGATAAAGACAAGAGTTATGGAAACTCGTGAAATTCGAGTTCCTGATTCAATCTGATTCGTTGATTGAGGAGAGATCTGGACCATCGTTTGTTTAGGGAGAATTTTGGGATATCGAGGATCGGGAGAAGGGAAGTGGGAGACCACCCAACTTCACGAAATGCGAAGTCCCGATATGAAAAGGGGATATCTGGACTGTTATATTTATAGGAGCATGATCTATCGGATTTGGGGCACCCTAAAAAATTGACATTTCGTATGTCAGGAATGTGGAGGAAGTGTTGACTTGGAAGTCGAAAGTCACAAAATCTTGATTTGCGAAAGGAGACTCTGGACCGTTGGATCCAGAGAGGAACGATGTCAATGGGTTAGGAGATCCAGAAGGAAGTGGAGGTTGAAGTGTTAAAACAACTGAAGCCCATAGGGACAAAGAGCTGAGAACCATCGATCTATGAGGGCACACTTGTTGCCAGGTTACGAGTTCTGGTGAAAGTTACACTGGAGTTTCAGTTTGAAAACTGAAACAAGAAAATCCTGAAGAGACGAAGATTTGAAGTGCCAGGAAGCTGAAGATCAAAAGCACCGAAGACCCAAAGAGATTTTGGACCGTCAAATACAGAATGGGACACGTGGTGAAGGATCATGGATTCAGGGAGAAAGAACTCTCGAGAAACGTGAAGGAGAAGTTTTAGACTTAGGATATCCAAAGCCCAAACAAATAGAGAAAACGTTATTCATTGATTCTAGGTCGGACATGCATCACCAGATCGTGGACTCCGAAAGGATTCACTCCAGAGACTCATGGATTTTGAGACTTGAAATCACTGAAGGCCAGAGTCCTAGAATCAATGGGAGTCGTCGATGCAGAGGAGGACACGTGGCACCAGATCTAGAACTCCGAGAGATATCCAGTCAATAGAGACGAGAGTTTGATATTTGAGATCTTAGAAGTCCAGGGAGCCGGAGAAGATCTGAACCGTCTAATCACCCGAAGTGATTCTGAACTATTAGATCTAGGGAAGAGACATGGAGAATATCTATGGACTATGGGAAAAGAAATGAAGTAATCCCAGGTCGTCTGATTTAAGAGGACACATGGCAGGATTTTGCGTATTTAAGGAGAAGGAAAGGGACTTGAGATTTTAGATCTCCAAAGGATGGATCCGCAGACAATATCCTAGCCATAGATTCAAGGGGATAGGTGGAAACACATCTTCCACTATGGAAAATTGTCACGCAAGGGAGAGTGGAGTTGATATTTGAAACTCCCAGAGGCCATAAAGGTGGAGTCAACGTCATTGATCAAGAGGGGGAGTTATGAGTTGACAGATCGTGGAGATCTGGGGAGATGCCTAGAAAGAGGAAATAAAGGAAGAATGGATTTTGATAGCAGCCATTGATTGGAAGCAGTGCTGAGAGGGAGGGGATCGATGAATGGGGATGATTGCAGAGCCAAAACTTGTGTGGAGGATAATTTTCCTTTAACGGGCTGCAATTTGAACCACTTTTCAGTAGCGGGGTATGTGTCAGCTGGAGCGGATTGGAGGGCGAAAAGCGGGTTGGTTTGAAACCACTCTTTCCCATGCCCACAATTTTTCATTAGCACAAGGGCACAACCCAAGGACATATGAAGGAAGGGGTTAGTGAAGAAAAGATAGTGCCCATAAACTGAGAAACGCCCAGAGCGCTCAAAGACAAAAGGTGTGGGTATCACAGGAACTACACACAAGATTTAAGAAAGTAGTCTACACCAATATTATTTAAGCAACTAGTATAAAGCCAGCCCTATTTTTAAGTTTTCGATAGATGCATTGAACCTTATTTTAAGTATGCAATCTATTATTTAAACTCAACTTTGTTTAGACCTGTATGATATGGGTACTGTCTATGCTTACAAATTTTTGTAGTTCGAGTGGGGTTCTTACTCTATAAATATAACGTTAAAACATATACATATAGATATATAGATATATGGAAATGATCATAATGTTAGTGGGGCTTTACTAACTTCTATGCTTATTTTAGATATGTTGATAATCTTTGAGGCTGGGGTATAGCGAAGTTACCCTTGAACCTTTAAGTATATGATTACTATGTAGTAAGAAATAACTCAGAGATAAAATATGTTATAGTGGTAGTTAATTGTGTCAATAACTAGAAAACATAAACCTTGAAAGAGTTAATAGTGATGACAACCACCTACTTATAAATAACAGTAGGTCTTTCGAGATAAGTTGTTTGAAGAGAAAGAAATTTGATATCTGTAGGAAATTTTTTTTTGGGGGGGGGATTTGGGGAACATTACATATGGTATAGAAACAAAGGTTACAACACTTGGACCTTAAACAGGGCCACAAATATTTGCTTAGCACATGCCTTCAGTTTAATGAAAAAATAACAAAAAAGTTGTTACAAATAGAAAAACTTTATTTCTATTGTGATCATGAAAACACAGAATGAAGCTAAGATCACACTCAAGAAGAATCCAGAAAAAATACCTCTTGAAGAATCGAGGAAGAACAGTGATGGAAGTTCACCTACCGAGGTTTCTGGGAACCATGAGAAATCTCATGGTGGAATTGCAAGTTTTCAAAGAAGACAATGAGAAAATGAAAAAGGAACAAAGAGAACAACAAGAAATAAATGAAGTATTGTTGCATAGCATAGTAACAAAGAAGAGCTAGAAGGACAATAATGGGCAAGAAGAGGTCAGCAAAAGGGCCTCCAAAAATTCTGGTCCTAAAGGAGAAAAAGGGGATAGCTCTTTCAAAGGTACACCATCAACAAAAGATAAAACAACCATAGTAAGAAAAAGGAAACACATGGACCATCTTGAGGGAGAGTTTAAGAAAATCAAACCGTCCACCTTTGATGGGGAATCCAGGACAGGAGAGGAGGTTGAAGCATGGTTACTAGACATAAAAACATATTTCCAGATATACAACTATTCCAACAATATGAAGGTCAGAATGGCCATCTATAACCTAAAAGGAAAAGCAAGAATATGGTGGAAGGACCTGAAGTTGGCCAAGGGCCTAAAGGAAAAACAGATGGAGTGGTCGTATTTTAAGAAATACTTTAAGAAACAATATTTATATGAAATTTACTATGAAAGAAAAAACAAAGAGTTTTATGAACTATGACTTGGTCAAATGACTATGGATGACATGATAAACAAATTCATGTAATTATTAAGGTTTGTTCCTTATATCCAGGAGGACAAAGTAAAAATCCAGTGGTTCCTAAGATATTTACCAAAGTCCTATAAGGAAATAATCGAATTCGACAACCCCAAGTCCTAAAGTGAACTTTTCAGGAAGGCATGAATGCATTACGACCAATACAAACAATGGTCAGAATTTCCCAAGGCATAGAAAGACAAGAAACAAGATCGAGTGAACCAACGAAAAAAGGGATATCAACCAACCCCTTTGCAAAACGCAACAAAGAGTTTTCCAATGAAAGATTTTCACTCCAATAACTAGAATACCCAAGGAGTTGGTAAACCAATGATTTTTGGAACAAAGAAGTTTGGGGACAACCCCAGAGAACCATTAAAATGTTGGGAATGTGGAGAACCTCACTTAAGGAGGAATTGTCGACGATTAACTTCTGCAGCCAGGACTACGGTTCACAACCTACATGAAGCCTATATAGAGGGAGATGTGGGCAGAAGCTTACATATGATCAATGCAGCCTTGGATGACTGACAAGCTGATCACCAGTCCACTATAGTGGAAGTTGAAGGTAAAATTAACAATACTTGTGTTTTTGTTTTAATTGATCCAGGAGCTCCTTTGAGTTATATCACTCCTGGTGTAGTGGATTCAAATAAACTTAAGAAAATAAGACATGCAAAATCTTGGTTGGTACAACTAGCAACAGGAACAAAAAGAAAAGTATCTGATTTTATTTTTGACTGTGAGTTCAGTTTAGGTGGTAAAAAAACAAGGATAAATCTGAATATTCTACCGTTAGGGTCTTATGATATAATTATTGGAATGGATTGGTTAGAAAGGAATAAATAAGTTTTAGATTGTTATGAAAAATCACTCAAATACAAAGACAAAAATGACACTGTTAGGACAATACAAGGCATACGAAAACCAGTCTCAGTTAGGAATATTTCAACAATGCAATTTAAGAAGTGCATGAGAAAAGGTTGTCAAAGTTATGTTATCCAGGTGACAAATCTGTTGGAAAACGAAAATAACCCTAGCCTAGAAGATTTCATCATCTTGCATGAGTTTAAAAATGTGTTTGTTGACGAAATACATGAATTTCCCCAAGGAGAGAGAGATAGACTTTTCTATCGATCTGTTGTCTGGTTCAAATCCTATATCTAATGTGCCCTACCGAATGTGTTTACCCAAATTAACATAATTAAATATTCAACTACAAGAACTATTGGACAAGGAATCCATCAGGCCAAGTGTCTCACCATTAGGAGCACCAATCCTTTTTGTTAAAAAGAAAGACAAAACTTTGAGATTAAGCATTGACTACAGATAGTTCAACAAAATGAGTGTTAAGAACAAATACCCCTTACCTAGAATCAATGATTTGTTTGATCAAGTAGGTGGGGAAAATATTTTCTCTAAATTGGATTTAAGATCTGGCTATCACTAGGTTAGAATAAAAAATGAATACATAAGTAAAACAACATTTGCAACGAGATATGGACATTACGAGTTTGTGGTTATACCGTTTGGTCTCACTAACGCACCAACAACTTTTATGTGTTTAATGAAAAACATTTTTAGTCAGTACTTGGATAATTTTGTTTTGGTATTTATTGACGATAGCCTATTGTATTATAAAATATAAGAAGAACATGAAGAACATCTAAGGATAGTATTACAAACTTTAAGAAAACACAAACTGTATGCTAAATTCGACAAATGTGACTTTTGTCAAAAGAAAATACAATTCCTAGGGCATATAATATCTAAAGAAGGTATTGTAGTCGAACAAGAGAAAATAAGATCCATCATGGAATGGTCGATCCCTAAGGACATAGCGAACATCCGTTCATTCATGGGAATCACCGGATATTACCGCAGATTTATAGAGGGATTCTCAAAGATTGCATACCCTATCACATCTTTACAAAAGAAGGGAACCATGTTTATTTGGTCACATAAATGTCAGGACAATTTTAATTTTATGGGTAGCATACCCATATAAAGACTTCACAGTTTGTGTGGATGCGAGTAAAGAAGTTTTGGGGGGTGTCCTAACTCAAGAAGGGCACGTTATTTGTTATGAGTCCCGAAAAATAAAAGAGCACGAACAAAACTACGTCATTCACGACTTATAGTTAATAGTTGTCATCCATGCTTTAAATATGTGGTGACATTTTATTAATGGGCATAAAATTTATGTTGTTGACTGATAACAGTGGCGTGAAATTTTTGTTTAGTCAACCAGACCTTAACACAAGGAAAGCAAGATGGTTGGCCTTCTTGAGTGAATTTGAATTCAAGGTAAGAAACATCAAGGGTAAGGAAAACAAGGTGGCAGATTATTTAAGTAGAATAATTCACGGGTTGTTTGAGATGAACATTAGCAGGGATGAAAGAAAATTTGAGCAAAGGATAAAGGATGCAAGTAATAATGATGAAAATTACATTAAAACAGTGGTAGATTTACAAAATAATGCAAAAAATTTAGACATAACATATCTAAGTTTGGACATAAATGGTCTACTAAGATTCAAAAGAAGATTATACATACCAGATTCTACTAAATTAAAGTTAATAGTTTTTTACGAGGTACAAAAGAAACCATATTTTGGTCATTCGGGATACCAGAAAATGATAACAACACTAAGGAAGTTATTTTGTTGGCCTAATATGAAGGGAGAAACAACAAAATAATTATCTAAGTGCCAAGATTGTCAATAGGTGAAAGCTGAACACTAGCACCCAACCGGCTTGTTGCAGCCTCTACCTGTACCAGAATGGAAATAGGAGACTATATCACTGGATTTTATCACAGGTTTTCCTAGACCTCAAAAACAAAATCATTCAATTATGGTAGTAATTGACAAGATTAGTAATTCTCCACACTTGATTCTTGTAAAGTCTACTTTTAAAGCCATTAATATCGTTGAAATATTGATGAAATAAATTTTTAGGCTTCATGGTATTCCTAAAATGATGATTTCGGATAGAGACGTAAAATTCACATCTACATTTTGGAAAGAATTGTTTGCAGGGTCAAATACTAACTTGAATTTTAGCACAAGCTACCATCCACAAATGGATGGGCAGATTGAACGAACAAACCAAATCGTGGAAGATATGTTATGAATGTACGTAAGGAAGAAACCAAGTATGTGGGAAGACTACCTACACTTGGTGGAATTTCCATACAAAAACGGTTACCAAGCATCGACTAAGATGAGCCCCTTCGAAGTATTGTACGGAAGAAAGTGTACAACTCCGATTAGTTGGGATAACCCAGTTGAAAGACTCATGGTGGGACTAGAAATTCTCTAGGAAATGGAGAATACTATAAGAAAAGTATAATGGAATTTCAAAGAACCATAGGACAGACAGAAAAGTTACACAGACCTAAAAAGAAGACACCAAGAATTCCATGTCGGAGACCACGTTTATTTAAAATTCAAAGCCAGAAGAAATTCATTGTTAAGCCCTAATATTGGCTCATTACCCCTTAATTGGGGCATATTAGATTAGTAATGCTATTTTATTTATGTCGGCTTTAGGCCATTAGTTGTAATTTAGATTAGTAATATTATTTTATTTATGTCGGCTTTAGGCCATTAT
>SNQJ01S0091622.1:52582-62635 GCA_010110895.2 Picea sitchensis | reverse complement strand
TACAACTCCAACTCTAGCTCCAATCACCTGCTTCCTGCACACAAGTAACAAACACTACCAACCCTCTTTTATCTCTAGTTTTAGGAATTATGAGAATTCTTTATATATAAATTGATTAACCATTTATATAATCAAATCCAATTCATTTATGAGAAGAATACAAATAAAATGGAGGGGAAACCATTGATCGATTGATAAGACATGGAGAATACATACGAAATAATGCCTAAACTTGATGAAGATGCATCCTCTTATGATTCCTTTCTCCTTGACTCTCCTTGTAGCTTCTTGGCCAGGCTAGGCTCACTAACTTATAGTTGTGATGATAGATACCTATGTAGTTGGACATAATAACAATACCATTCAATTCTCCCTCCTCTTTCCCAAGTATTTCCTTTGTTATATAGATCTTGGAGGAGGCTTGGGAGAGGCTTCTTGATATTCTAGAGGCCACTAGAGACTCAAATGATGTGAGTTTCTATGCCTTTTCCATGAATATCCAACTCATCCCTTTCCTATCACCTCGTAACTCCCCTATTCTAGAATTTTAGCAGTGCCTCACATGGTGAGCCACTAGTGATCAGTGAGGCCTTACTTGTTGTCTACTAGGTGTCTAACGAGGATGCCAAAAATGGGCTCTAAAAGGGTTCAAACATTAGGAAAAATATGTATTTTGGCCTCTATCATTTGATGTCTTCCTCTCTGGCCTATAGGGTGTAAATGAAGGCTATAATATATTCCCCCTAATGTGTGAGGTCAGGAAGGAGTGGATGGTTGAAATACATTACAACAATGTCCATGTGAGGCAACACAAGGAGAGAGCAAAGGAGGCTCATAAACCAAAGAATTCATTCAATTAAAAACCAAGGATGAGAGAATATATAAACCAATCCCATAGGTAGACAGACTCATACTTTGAATGAGCATGGACACAAAACAATACACTGTGGATCCATGATATGAAATGCTAGACCATGGCCATGAAAGAATACACAATGGATCCATACCATCAATAAGATCGTCTCCATGAGAGAATACAATGTGGATCTACGTAATGAACTCAATCATAGCCATGAATAAATACAATGTGGACCTATGTCAGGAACATAATCATAGCCACCAGTAGATACAATTTGGATCTATGACACAACATATAGATATCAAGAATACAACAATCACTGAGGAGAGTGCCCCTGCAGTCTTCAAAGTACTCATATAAAAGTGATATACTACATCACAACTTGGGAGGGGATGTTGTGAAGGAATAATGTGGCCCCAAACCCAAGTTATTTGTACCAAATCTCGATGTTACGAATCTACACATGCGAATAGATGAGATGATGTCGAGCATGGTAGAAACCATTTGATTACCAGTCATTGAGTTATACCGTTAATAGACGTGAGGGGAGATGATGAAGATGGAACCCAATGTACCTAGTACAATCTAGTGAGTGTGAATAGATGAGTTGGTGTTGAATGCTCATAGAATCATTCAATCATGAGTCAGTGATGTAAACTCATTGTCAATCATGAGGAGACGTACCACTAAGGACTGCAAGATCTGAGGTACTATATGGTTTCTAGATCCCTCTTATAGATAATTTGCTGAAGTTGATATGAAGATATCCATCGAAGGAGGGCCTTAGTGTATCCCCCATCAATCAACATGAAACATACACTAAGAGATGATGTGAAGAGAGAGTATCACAAAGTACAACTAACATAGGGATGGCCGACTCAAAAATTCAACAAAACAACAAATGGTCGACTCATGCTTAAAATTCACTTGAACATATAACACAAGAAAATGGTGACTTGGAAGCAAGACACAAGAGATGGACGAATATAGTGCAATAATGCATGAGGCATTGAACAACTCTCCATGATGACTGGAAGAGTAACCAGTCGGAGGAGTTTCTTGGACTCATATTACTGGGACGAATCCTAGGAAAGATAAAACCCAATTGTATGATGAGGACTCAAATATGTGCCATGTTCAAGGGTGACTCGATTGACACTTCCATTTTGAAAATAGATCAATGGTGAAAAACCCCCATTCTTTTTTGATTTGTTTTTGTATTTGTATGTCTCCTTCATGGTTTAATGAGCACAAAATAATGACACGAGTATGCTCAGTATCCTTCATGGTTTAATGAGAACAAAATAATGACACAATTGATCTCGATGGTGTCTTTTTTGTTTATTTTTAATGATCCCGAAAAAGAGATAAAAGTGTACTCGATAGTGTCTTTTTCGTGTCCTTTTATGAGTCTGAAAAAGAGATAAGTACTCAACAAGAGAGAATGAGTGGCTTGAAAAAATGCTCCTATGTTCCAAGCACATGGAACTGACCTAAGAAATGAGGAATGCAAATCATATTGGAAAGTGAGATCCACTCTTAGCAGTTGTTCTCTCCCTGGGTAGTTGGGTGCAAAACGAAGGTCAAATAATGTAAGAGGTAGATGCTCAAGGTTAATACATAGAGGTAAGAAGGATATGGGAAAACAACAACCCAGCGATGGGAAGCATGACCTGAGAAGAAAATACATAGGTGACCATTAATAAAAAATAAATAATTTTCGGGAACCCCCATGGGATGTGGCGAGAATATAGACAAAGAGAGAAAAATGAGGCTCAATATTCAATTCATGACAGGGCTAAAGGAGGGATCCCAAGCCTACAGGAAAACACAACATGGGCACCAAATGGAAATCTAGGTGCTAAATAGGGAACCCATGAAGGTTAGGCACTACCGAACAAGTTACGATGTGAAAAATGAAGTGGCTAATGTCGCAATCATTCAGGATAAAACCTAAGGCACACTGTTGGAAGAATGGATGGTTAATAATGAAAGATGGTAATTGTAGGGAAAAACCTATCCCGATATGCTAGTTTTGGAACACTTACCTCAAGTTCAATGGAAGTTTAAATTTCCATACAAAAAAGTCCCCACAATCCTGTCAACACATGTAAACTAGAATCCGGGAGTCAAAATGCATAGTGAAATCTCAAAAAAGAAAATATTTTTGTATTTTTTGGATACGATATATGTGAAACAAAAGCACTCACACCACACACCTATGTACAAGGAACTGCACATTCTGATTCTTTACACTAAGTAGATCCCATGGTTAGGCTCTGACCAAGGATATTGATCATTGTTGATCAAATAATGATCCATTATCGACATCATATGGCACATCGTGTTGTGGCCATACCACACAGGATCAAATTTCTTCATATGAAGACACTCATCATGAGTAGTCTAGTGAGATATATAAGATCCTTGATGGGATGAATCTTTGATGGAGGGGAAATTAGAGAATTCAGTGGAAAGTTCTAAAAAATATATCGAAGGAATAAAAGGGTCAAGAGTGGGAGGGCTACTGGATTCCCCAACCAATGCCCCTAGTCTTAGATTAAGAGTCATCATGTCAACTCTCATCAGTTCTTAATCAGGAAAAGATGATCGATGTCAACTTATCCGTTGGATTTTCTATGGAATCCATGACTTCCAAGAATATGGAATCTTCTGAAGGCAATGTAGTATCTAGGATGTCATATGAACATAGAGAGTCAATGACCTAAATGGGTGGAGTAGGTTGATCACACTCCATAGGAGGATGAAGGTGTTGACTAGTATCAACGAATGTTGATGGGATTATCAGATCGAAAATCTTGACCATTGTGAGTGGCATGGATGCTTCATATGATTCAACATCCTTGGGATAAGGTACCACACAAGGATCAAAATACCCCAGGGATCCACTGGTAAATGACGAAATCATGTTGATAGGAGATACATTGGAAATGGGGGACAATGGGGGAAGGGAAAATATTCCCCATCAACAAAATATATTTGAACATCCCCACACTGATGTTGATAAACCATTGTGTGGTATCACGGAAAAAGGGTACATTTGACCCCACATTGGATCTAAGGTTTGGGGTAAAAAATGCAAGATGATCGATTGTGATGATTTTCCCTTGGTGAGGAAAGCGTAGGAATCTAAAAACTGATGAGACAACTAAAATCATCTAGTAGAACCAAGTACACCCGAGTAACAGATTGTACTCAAGAGGTGCATCAACAACCTCCACATCAACAGAGACAGTTTTATGACCTAACTCAATGGGTAAGGTGGTGATTATTCCACGAGGTTGGAACATGTGTCTGTCAAATTATTTCAATAGTGTTTCAAACATGTTGAGCTTAGCAGATCCAATGGCCTTCCAACAAGAAATAGACATGATGAAAGTTAAGGCTCCATCAACGACTGTTTGAAGGATGTTTTTACCCATCATTCACACTTTGATATGGAAGGATACTTGATGGAATATCATATGACTAACCTAAGAATAATCAAGGGTCATCAAACTCGACTCTGAGGGATAAACCCTGCCTATGGTGGATAACAAGTCTTACCATTATGTTGGAAAGCTTTGGAGAACTTCAAGTATAAACATGGAACAAGGTGTTTGGGCCAAGTATTCCACAATATTGTAATTGTAGGTAGCTCACATGTTAGGATTATGTGTCATATTTCAAATAATTCCCTTTAAGGGGCGAGGTGGCACATCAAAATATGAATTCTCTATTTGAAGAGAGCCATCGAGCTGGGAAGAATATGAAAATTTTGGGGAAGCATGGGAAGGCTCATGAATTTCATAGTTTTTGGATCGATTTTGTAAGTTCACTGTGTGGTACATGAAAACATAAGCATTCAAGGAACACCCCCCATGATGAGGGGTACCTTCCATTCCCACTTGTGGAGGGGAAGGATTTGTGGCAACCATATTTTGTGATTGTGGGAGGAAAGGATGGGTTGATATAGTAGGTTGTTGGGGGGGTCGATGTTGTGCAAAAAATATATGGACTTCATCCTTCTAAGGGAACTGGTGAGTAGGGTGGCCTCCCCAAAAATCGTATAGGGAAACCAAGTATTCCTCTTTTCCTTAGTGCCTCCCTCCTGGGTGTTTTGGGTAGAGGCAGTCCCTTTCTCATTGTTGTATTTCTTTTTCTCGTTTTGTTTCTTCTTACCTCCAGGTTGTTCATGATTCTTTGGTTACATGGACTACATCGAATTCACCTCATAGGTTTGAGAGGGAACTGAAACAGTTTGAGCACTAGTTCCAGAAGACAACGGGTGTGATGTCATCGACATATGACCCATATGGTCAACTAACAGGTGCATAGATGCAAGGGAAACAAAAGCAACTGCACCATCTACATGGGGTCTTGGGTTGGGTTTCCTAGGATCCATCGACGATCAAGGATCATTTAGAATAATGTCATATAAAGTACCCGATGGAGAGTAGACCAATTCTAAGTGTTGGGAACACACAATAGCTTGCTCCTCGATAGTAAGCCCGACCATAGCTACATCCCTAACAATCAGTGGAAGGAGAGATTTAGTGAACCACTCCATTAAGAGATGATATGGGATTTAGGTATTGATCATTCTTCATCTCTACCATCACTCAGGAATATCATCAGAAATGTGAGTGGAAGTATCCTCATGGATTGAAGTAAAGATCTTTGTTCCTATTCCGTACCTAATGAGTAGTTGTTAATACGTAAGGAACGTCATTGCCAAGTCATTGAAGCTATTAAAGGAACTTCCTTTTAATTCAATGTACCATTTTTTGGTAGCTCCATTCAGGGATCTTTGGAAAAGATGTATCCTCACACTATCATACATCAACGAGTTGGATGAAAAACACAAGTGGTATGTCATGATGTGTGTAGAGGGGTCCTCTCCTAGATTTCTGTTGAATTTTGGGATATCTTATGACAACTTGGAAGGAATTTCTGGCCATGATGGGCCATGGGATATAGGTTCATTCATTAATTGAGACAAATCTGGTAAGTCTAGAATTGCGAGGAAAGGAAATAGTGAAAATGAATACTAGGAGGGAGGTGAAGTCTCTGTTGTCCCAAATGGACCTTGTGGTCCCCCTATATTGATACTATTGGAGGCTTGGGGAGCTTCTAAAGAATGAGTTCCCACTGGGATGGTAAAACCTCCATGAGCATGACTATTCCCAACACCCAACATACCCCCAGGGGGTTTCCTCCATTGGTATATGTGGAGATTCTAGGAAATACATTCCCAAATATAGTCCCAAGGAAGAAAACCATAGGACCTTATGTGATAACAAAGAGAAAATATCCTTGTTGTGACATGCACTACAACCCTCAATTTTCCTTCATTCCATTTGCAATTTCCCTTTCGAGAAAATAGAGCCCCCTTTTTTTATGATTTGAGAGAGCCCTCCATTGGCTTCTCTCTTTACCTCAAGCCTTTGTTGGGAAGTCCTACTTAACTTAAGAAAAAACTGGAAAAAGGAAGAACTTGAAAAAATCAATTTTTGAATAAGTCTGGGAAAATTGGCCAAGTTAGTTTTAACTCCTCTGATGTACATCGAAGGATTTCCCTCTTAATCCTCCGATGAAAATCAATGGATTTCCCTCTTACTCCTCTGATGTACATTAGAGGAGTTCCCTCTTAATCCTATGATGTACATCAGAGGATTTCCCCTCTTCATCTCCGATGGACCTCTTATCACGCAAGTTAACATTAACTTTTCCGATGGAATCATAGGATTTGGGTCCAACTCCTATGATTCCCATCGGAGGAGTTTCTTCCAAGTCTTTCGATGCACTTGAAGGAATTCCCAATAATTTATTCTATATTCATCATATAAATTCCTCTCAAGTCCTCCTACCATAACTACCCTACCAAATCAACATTAAATGCTAAAATCGTTGATTCCTATATTTACCAAGCAACAATTTTTTTTTATATCCCACTAAGGAATTGAAGTGAGGAGGGATCTCTTCAATATAGGAACATGTTGAGACATTACGTCTAGAATCATAGCCTACTGATATCCTCCACATGGAATTGGACTGCCATGTATGTATGGGAATTCTTCATTTTCTTGCTAGGGCTAGGGTTTCCTCCTTTGTTATTTTCACACTCTATTTTTCTTTGCTTCTCCATGCCACCCCTTTGTTTCTTCCATTTATCTACCCCTAGTCCATTCTACAAACAATGTTCACCAAATACTGTCAACCTTCTTGCTTGCACCCTGACGAGATTTCTACGGCCTACTTTCCCTACATGGATTTAAAAACTTTAAGTTCCCCATTTAGTTGGACCTAATGACAAAAGGAAATTTGATGAATCCCTAACCTGGGAATATATTCCAAGAACAAGGATAAAAGGTCATTTTCCACTCTCAGTAGGACCCCTAAGTCTAGACCAGACCCTTGTCATTTCCGTAGGTTTTCATCGAAAATGTTTTTTGTAACTCCTTTGATCATATCAAAGGAGTTATTTTTAACTCCTCTGATACAATCATATGAGTTCTAAGAAACCTATCTTCCCATTCATCCCTTACTCGGGCCACTTAATGTTCAACAACACATGTATTCCAATAGAGGACGAACACCTTCAATAACCACTCACATAACCAGATCATAGATCAACACACCGATGTTTTCACGTGGTAAAACCCCTACAGGGAAACATTCATGACCCTAACCAACACGACCACTTGGAGCAGTTTATTAATGCAAAGAAAAATATTACAGAGAGATTTTACAAGAGATATTCTCACAATCGATCATCGACAAATGACCCTCCATGCTCTTTAAATAGAGATCATGGACCAATCAAGTGTTAAGCCACAGATCAATGGCCATTAAGATCGAGGAGAGTATGAAATGTCGAATCACTCTATGTCAGGAACATATCGTGACCATCGAATTTCCTAACTACAAATGCATACTAATGCATACTAAAGAAACACACTTTTACCTAACGACACATTAGACCAAGTAGATCTTAACTAACTCCCAAGTGTCTAAATATCCTAACATCCCCCCTTAAGAACAACTTGGGATAGGATTGGAGGATTTACAATAGTGACAAAATGGGAGAAGGAAGGAGGCATTAGATCCTATCCCCCCTTAATGACAACATCCTGAACTCCTAACATAGATCAAATTTTGGAAATCTTCGCTTCTCTAAGAGACTTTGTGAAAATGTCTGCAACTTGATCTTTTGTTGGAAAAAAGAGAAATTCAATAACTTGATCATGAATGAGATTTTTGATGAAGTTCATGTGGAGCTCGACGTGTTTGGTATGCTGATGTTGAACTGGGTCTTTGGAGAGCTTGATGGCACTCTGATTGTCACACCAAAGGCTGGTCATATGCTACTGTTGGGATCCAAACTCTGAAAGGATTTGTCGAAGCCATAATGCTTCCTCACTTGCATTTACCGCTGCTCGGTACTTTTCTTCTGTTGAAGAAAGTGTAATAGCTTGTTGTTTCTTACAGGCCCAAGTGATAGTTCCTAAACCAAGGCTGAAAACATAACCTGTAGTAGACTTCTGATCATCAGGGTCGTCAGCCCAATCTAAATCAGTGAAACCAACCAATAAAGGAGTCCCCCCTGAACTGTAATGTATCCCAAACTGAACTGTACCACAGACATAGCGAAGTATCCTTTTAGATGCTTTCCAATGGCTTCCATGGGGTGTTTGCATATGCCAGGCAACAAGACCAACAACAAAGAAAAGATCAGGAGGGGTATGAGTCAAGTATAATAGGATACCAACTAACTGGCGGTACAGGGTGGCATCAACTTCAGGAGAAGTACAAGTGGAAGTAAGCTTGAATCCAGACTGGAAGGGAGAAGCGGTTGGTTTATAATCGTCCATGTGAAAGCGATGAAGAAGGTCACAAGAATACTTAGACTGGGAAAGAAAAATTCCTTCATTGGTTTGCAAAAATTGGAGGCCAAGGAAGTAGTGAAAAAAACCTAAGTCTGCCATTTCAAATTTCTTCTTAAGGCTGGTTTTCACATGGTTTAAAAGTTTTGAGTCACTACCAGTAAGGATAAGGTCATCAACATAAAGGAAACTGATTATGAGATGGCTTCCTACTTTCTTGGTATATAAATTAGAATCAGAATGGCATCGAGAGAATCTAGTGGCAATAAGAAAGGTGCCCATTTTGGCATACCAAGCTTGGGGAGCTTGCTTGAGACCATAAAGAGATTTCTTAAGGTGACAAACAAGGCTAGAGTCATTCTAGACATAGCTAGGAGGTTGTTCCATGTGGATTTCTTCTTTCAAATATTCATGCAAGAAGGCGGATTTAACATCCATCTGATGGACCTCCCATTTATGTGAGGCAGCAAGGGAAAGAATAAGGTGGATGGAATTCATTTTGGCTACAGGGGAAAAGGTTTCATGATAGTCAATTCCTTCAACTTGGGAAAATCCTTTGGCAACTAAACAAGCTTTGTGTATTTCAACACTTCCATCTGATGCATACTTAGTTGTGTAGACCCATTTACATATGACAAGTTTTCTTCCTTTTGGAAGAGGTACAAGATCCCAAGTATCGTATTCCATTAAAGAACAATGATCTTCATTCATTGATGTATTCCAATCTGGATGACCTGAATATTCTGCAAATGTCTCTAGATCATGAGTTTCTGAAACTTGATCCAAAAGAGAAGAGCCTCGCTGGAACTGTGAACGTGTTCGATGTTGATATGAAGGATCACCGACAAGATCACCAGCTGATTCTCATGTTGAACAAACCCATCTAGGAAGCGATGGAACTGGTGTTGGTTCAGGTTCAAAGGATTCATCTGGAGGAGGGTGAGCAGGCGGAGGTGGATTTTCATCCTCACTTTCATCATCTGAAGAAGAAACCAGATCAGAAGAAGGCACAAACGTCGAATATGGCTCTCAGGCCGAAGAAGGCACAACCACCAAATTAGGCTCCTAGGCCAAAGAAGGCACAAACGTCGAATTAGGCTTGCAGGCCAAGATATTTTCATCAAATTTAACATCTCTTCTAATAATAATTTCATTACAATGTGATTGAAGAAGTCTATAACCTTTGACATCTTCAGAATAACCAACAAATATAGACTTCTCACTTTTAGGCTGCAATGCTTTCCTTTTCTCATCAGGAATGTGAGCCCATGCTATACTGCCAAATACACGGAAGTGACTTACATCTGG
>SNQJ01S0091622.1:19891-52572 GCA_010110895.2 Picea sitchensis | reverse complement strand
TTCCTTCGATATATTTTTTAGAACTTTCCACTGAATTCTCTAATTTCCCCTCCATCAAAGATTCATCCCATCAAGGATCTTATATATCTCACTAGACTACTCATGATGAGTGTCTTCATATGAAGAAATTTGATCCTGTGTGGTATGGCCACAACACGATGTGCCATATGATGTCGATAATGGATCATTATTTGATCAACAATGATCAATATCCTTGGTCAGAGCCTAACCATGGGATCTACTTAGTGTAAAGAATCAGAATGTGCAGTTCCTTGTACATAGGTGTGTGGTGTGAGTGCTTTTGTTTCACATATATCGTATCCAAAAAATACAAAAATATTTTCTTTTTTGAGATTTCACTATGCATTTTGACTCCCGGATTCTAGTTTACATGTGTTGACAGGATTGTGGGGACTTTTTTGTATGGAAATTTAAACTTCCATTGAACTTGAGGTAAGTGTTCCAAAACTAGCATATCGGGATAGGTTTTTCCCTACAATTACCATCTTTCATTATTAACCATCCATTCTTCCAACAGTGTGCCTTAGGTTTTATCCTGAATGATTGCGACATTAGCCACTTCATTTTTCACATCGTAACTTGTTCGGTAGTGCCTAACCTTCATGGGTTCCCTATTTAGCACCTAGATTTCCATTTGGTGCCCATGTTGTGTTTTCCTGTAGGCTTGGGATCCCTCCTTTAGCCCTGTCATGAATTGAATATTGAGCCTCATTTTTCTCTCTTTGTCTATATTCTCGCCACATCCCATGGGGGTTCCCGAAAATTATTTATTTTTTATTAATGGTCACCTATGTATTTTCTTCTCAGGTCATGCTTCCCATCGCTGGGTTGTTGTTTTCCCATATCCTTCTTACCTCTATGTATTAACCTTGAGCATCTACCTCTTACATTATTTGACCTTCGTTTTGCACCCAACTACCCAGGGAGAGAACAACTGCTAAGAGTGGATCTCACTTTCCAATATGATTTGCATTCCTCATTTCTTAGGTCAGTTCCATGTGCTTGGAACATAGGAGCATTTTTTCAAGCCACTCATTCTCTCTTGTTGAGTACTTATCTCTTTTTCAGACTCATAAAAGGACACGAAAAAGACACTATCGAGTACACTTTTATCTCTTTTTCGGGATCATTAAAAATAAACAAAAAAGACACCATCGAGATCAATTGTGTCATTATTTTGTTCTCATTAAACCATGAAGGATACTGAGCATACTCGTGTCATTATTTTGTGCTCATTAAACCATGAAGGAGACATACAAATACAAAAACAAATCAAAAAAGAATGGGGGTTTTTCACCATTGATCTATTTTCAAAATGGAAGTGTCAATCGAGTCACCCTTGAACATGGCACATATTTGAGTCCTCATCATACAATTGGGTTTTATCTTTCCTAGGATTCGTCCCAGTAATATGAGTCCAAGAAACTCCTCCGACTGGTTACTCTTCCAGTCATCATGGAGAGTTGTTCAATGCCTCATGCATTATTGCACTATATTCGTCCATCTCTTGTGTCTTGCTTCCAAGTCACCATTTTCTTGTGTTATATGTTCAAGTGAATTTTAAGCATGAGTCGACCATTTGTTGTTTTGTTGAATTTTTGAGTCGGCCATCCCTATGTTAGTTGTACTTTGTGATACTCTCTCTTCACATCATCTCTTAGTGTATGTTTCATGTTGATTGATGGGGGATACACTAAGGCCCTCCTTCGATGGATATCTTCATATCAACTTCAGCAAATTATCTATAAGAGGGATCTAGAAACCATATAGTACCTCAGATCTTGCAGTCCTTAGTGGTACGTCTCCTCATGATTGACAATGAGTTTACATCACTGACTCATGATTGAATGATTCTATGAGCATTCAACACCAACTCATCTATTCACACTCACTAGATTGTACTAGGTACATTGGGTTCCATCTTCATCATCTCCCCTCACGTCTATTAACGGTATAACTCAATGACTGGTAATCAAATGGTTTCTACCATGCTCGACATCATCTCATCTATTCGCATGTGTAGATTCGTAACATCGAGATTTGGTACAAATAACTTGGGTTTGGGGCCACATTATTCCTTCACAACATCCCCTCCCAAGTTGTGATGTAGTATATCACTTTTATATGAGTACTTTGAAGACTGCAGGGGCACTCTCCTCAGTGATTGTTGTATTCTTGATATCTATATGTTGTGTCATAGATCCAAATTGTATCTACTGGTGGCTATGATTATGTTCCTGACATAGGTCCACATTGTATTTATTCATGGCTATGATTGAGTTCATTACGTAGATCCACATTGTATTCTCTCATGGAGACGATCTTATTGATGGTATGGATCCATTGTGTATTCTTTCATGGCCATGGTCTAGCATTTCATATCATGGATCCACAGTGTATTGTTTTGTGTCCATGCTCATTCAAAGTATGAGTCTGTCTACCTATGGGATTGGTTTATATATTCTCTCATCCTTGGTTTTTAATTGAATGAATTCTTTGGTTTATGAGCCTCCTTTGCTCTCTCCTTGTGTTGCCTCACATGGACATTGTTGTAATGTATTTCAACCATCCACTCCTTCCTGACCTCACACATTAGGGGGAATATATTATAGCCTTCATTTACACCCTATAGGCCAGAGAGGAAGACATCAAATGATAGAGGCCAAAATACATATTTTTCCTAATGTTTGAACCCTTTTAGAGCCCATTTTTGGCATCCTCGTTAGACACCTAGTAGACAACAAGTAAGGCCTCACTGATCACTAGTGGCTCACCATGTGAGGCACTGCTAAAATTCTAGAATAGGGGAGTTACGAGGTGATAGGAAAGGGATGAGTTGGATATTCATGGAAAAGGCATAGAAACTCACATCATTTGAGTCTCTAGTGGCCTCTAGAATATCAAGAAGCCTCTCCCAAGCCTCCTCCAAGATCTATATAACAAAGGAAATACTTGGGAAAGAGGAGGGAGAATTGAATGGTATTGTTATTATGTCCAACTACATAGGTATCTATCATCACAACTATAAGTTAGTGAGCCTAGCCTGGCCAAGAAGCTACAAGGAGAGTCAAGGAGAAAGGAATCATAAGAGGATGCATCTTCATCAAGTTTAGGCATTATTTCGTATGTATTCTCCATGTCTTATCAATCGATCAATGGTTTCCCCTCCATTTTATTTGTATTCTTCTCATAAATGAATTGGATTTGATTATATAAATGGTTAATCAATTTATATATAAAGAATTCTCATAATTCCTAAAACTAGAGATAAAAGAGGGTTGGTAGTGTTTGTTACTTGTGTGCAGGAAGCAGGTGATTGGAGCTAGAGTTGGAGTTGTATATCTACACCAGCCAGGACATACAAGAAGATCCATCCAACAAAGGTATTCCAATATAGCCCTCTTGTGTGTAAAAGGAATTGTTTTCCTTCTATATCTAGGAAAATAATAAGGAATCTACCCCCTTTATGTCTAGGATTACTAGGCTAATCCTAGGGATATTTTGTTGTGTATTAAGCAAGATCCATGTGAGAAAAAATCCCATAACATTTTCATACCTCAAGATCAGTTTCCGATCTTGTTGGTTGTTATGTCCCTTATTTCCCCTTTTCTCTTTTCCTCGGACGCTACCCCTGTGTTGGGCACCAAATCGGGCTATCTTTCTGCTACATTTCCATTACCTTTTTTACCTTTTTACACTTATTTACCTATGTTTACTATGCTAAATCAGTGAGGTAATTACCCTTACCTTGTCTATTGGAATATTTTATTAATGAAGTAAAAGTCGCGGAGTTTTGCCTATTCGCAACACTAAAACGAACGTTTGACCGTAGCTTCTGGAGAACAGAACCAGGGCTTCATCCCGCAGCAGATCCACTCTTCATAGAAAAAACCAAGCCATAAAGAGGCCATGCAGCTGGAGTTGCATATCCCTTAACCACCTTGGGCATTTCGCTGATCCTGTCCATCTGGTACTGGTGTCATTCCAACTAATGCATATTTTTGGGGATACGGTTACCATGTTTTTGGGAAAGAGGTTGTTCTCCCTTTTGATGTATAAAAGATAGTTTATTCCTGTAACTCGAGATGCCCCCATTGAGATTGTAATAACCTTTTTCAGATTTATAAAGAACTACCTATTTTTTTGTCTTCATCTTCGCTGTAACCAGCGCAGCCCTGATCAGAGAGTTGGGCCCGCTCTTCTGATTAGGTGCTGCGTCTTCCTGTGTGTGTTATTTATCAGTGTTATGCTTGTTGTTACAGTGTGTTATTTATCAATTTTATGCTTGTTGTTACAGTGTTATTCGTTAGTTTATGCTTGCTGTTACAGTGTGTTATTCTTATGAGTACTTTTCAGAAGTTGTAGTTAATCCAGTTGACAGTAATGTTTTGAATCTTAATCGTGAACCCTTGGCCAGAACGAATTGTACTCTTGCCCCTGCAAATACCTTGTGCGTTGCCTTGAAAGGATACGCACCCGGATTGATAAATTAATGTAGGAAAAGGGTGAATAAATCGTTCATACCTGGACACCAACATTTTGGTATCGTTGTTGGGGAGGCTAACAAGGTGCAAGACAACGATCTGGACCAACCAGAGGGTCAATATCTCGTCCTGGGGAGAGAACTAGTTTTCTCACTCTACTTCAAGTCCTGAGCGTAGAATATCTCGTCCTGGGGAGAGAACGTGTTTTCTCACTTTGCTTCAGGTGCTGAGCGTAGGTGATCTTTCCATTTTTTTTGTTTTTTTAGTCAATTCTTGTCCCTGGGAGGGAGGAGTCTTTTGACACCCTGCTCTAGATCCCGAGTTAAGAATTATTTCTTTCAAACCCTTTTGTTTTTTAATTGAAACCCTAGCTTTTACCCTGGGGAGGGAGGAGTCTTTTGACGCCCTGCTTCAGGTTTGAAAAGTATCAGGTCTTTTCTGTGGTGTGTTCTATTCTTGTCCAGGGGAGGGAAGAGTCCTTTGACGCCCTTCTCTGGGCCTTGAACCTTAGATTCCTATTTTTTTAGCTGCCTTTCTTTTTCATAAGATATTTTGTCTTGGGGAAGGAATGGTGCTTTGACACCTTACTTCAAGACTAAAGCATTGTAGGTTCATTCCAAGACCCTCCATCATACCAACACTTGTATGAACAAAGAAATGAATAACAGGGGTAGAGGGAAAGCCCCAAAGAAGGGAGGACCAGATTTGGGAAGAAAGACCTTCATCTAGCAGATTACAGAAAAGGTTGAATCAGAAACATCATCTCACGCAGCCGTGAGACCAAGGGAACGAAGAGTGAAGTCTGAGGGACAATCAGTAGATCAACCAGTGTTGTCTACAACATTCTTGGGTGATACAACACAGCAGGTCCCTCCAGCAGTTGAAGAAACATCTAGTGGCATACCTGGCCAAGGAAATCTTATGTTGGCAACAGAGGGGGAAGAGGTCACAAGAAGAGCCTCAACAGAGTCAGACCACTCCAACAAGAGAGATAAGGTTGTAACTGAGGGATCAAGTCATTAGAACGTAGAAGAAGGGATCGAAGGAGTATTTGCATCACCAAGGGACCGGGGAAGTGTTGCTAAAGCAACTCGGATCTAAGGGGTAAGGAAGCCTCAGCCATCTCCTACAGAGTTTGGTGAAATACCCAACGATTATTGGAAGATATTTATGACTCCCACAAGCTCCACTATCAAGTTTCCAATCGGAAACATGGGAGTTGGTGCGCCCACTAAGCCTATTCCATTAGAAGCCTTACCAAACTTTCATGGGCTTGTTTCAAAACATCCTGACACATTTCTATTTGAATTCGACATAGTATGCCGAGGGTATGACTACAAAACAGAAGCCCAAAAGTTAAAAAAAATTCCTTCTACATTAAAAGGGACAGCTCTGCAATGGTTCATGGGCCTTGGAGGAAGCACTATTTCCACATGGGATGATATGCAGACAGTTTTTCTAGAAAAATACCAGGATTACTGTAAATCCCGAAACATTAAGGAAGAACTTTTCAAGTTCACACAAAAATAAGACGAGAGTTTAGAAGATTGTGTGGAACGATTCAAGTACACATTACAGAGGTCGGGTCACTCTGACCTGGATAAGGAAATTCTAAAAATTATCCTCCTCCAATCTTTCTGTGAGGACTCAATGGAACTATTGAACATTGTGGGAAAATGATACATCTCTAAGGAAAGATTCGAAGGTATCTGCGAGTTATGCATTCATTTCTCAAGAGGACTTGCAATAAATAGACTAGGAATTCGCTCAGTAAAAGGGTCTGGCGGAGGTGTTATGAAAGCAGAAATCGGAAACCTGCTAGACAATCTGAGGACGGATATCCTCAACACCCTGTCAGCACAGATAGATATGCTGCATGTAAAGCAGAAGCAGCTGGAATTGGACAGGACTATGGCAATATTTTTCCTGACATGTAGAAATAAGCATCCAGAGAGGGAATGTCCACTAAAATCCATAGAGGAATGTGAAATCTATGAACTAAATCATGTAACAAACTCATGCCCCTCCCTTCCAGGCCTGAAAGCAATATTTCAAGGAACAGGGAAAGACATGAAGAAACTATACCTCATGGGGTCTAGAAAGCCATGGCAACCTCGACCACCAATGGGAAATCAAGGTATGTACTTAGATCCATCTCAGTATTTCAATAATTCTAATATGAATCCTCAGTCCATGCCCTATCCTTCCATGTGGCCACAATACTAGTTTCCATCATGGCAGCAGTGGAACCCTCAAGCCAGTTCAAGCTCCCCATGGGCACCAACTTGGCAAGGATCCCCTCCTGGGAAGTTTCCTCAATCAATGCCACAACAGTAACTCCAACTTCCCTCTAATGTGCCTCCAGGTAACCAACCTGCCCGTCCTTATCTCCCAATCCAACCTAATCCAAATCCTAATAGCAGGGGAGTTCATCAAACTGACATTCTTAACCTACCTTCATATAGCATTTCCACTGCAGAGCTGTATGAAATGAATCTATGATCAGGGAGGAAAGTTGATGCTCAACCTCCTCCAGTTACCATTGAATGACTCAACAATGAAGGTAAGGAATCATAACCAATTAGTAAGGAGCCAAAACAAACTGATAGAAATTAGGCATCTCCTGTAAAAAAAAATCAATCTGAACCACCTTACCCAGAGAGACTAACTTTTAGTAAATCAAGCCCGCAAGCTGAATTTGATTTATTAGGAGAACTACAAAATTTATTTGTTAAAATTCCCTTGTTACAAGCTATGAAGGATGTGCCAATATATGCAAAGAATCTTAGGGAATACTGTTCAAAGAAATCTGCAAAGAAATCCAAAGACCCCCTTACCATTCATTTTATGGGAAAATTATCAAATTTCATGATGGGAAAGTCAATGCCTGAAAAGTATGGAGATTCGGGGAACCCAATTCTGACAGGACAAATTAATGGGGTACAAATTCTGAATGTGCTGGTAGACCTGGGTGCTACCATCAACGTTATCACCACTGAAACTGTTGTCGCAAGAGTTGACTCTAAGCTGTAATAGAGCCAAGCCTTAGCACATTTTTTAAAAAGAAAAAATTAAATTTATTTATTTGTTGTTCGGAACTTGACTTGAGTTGCAGCAAGCCAAACCCTGAAAATTGATTTTGAGTGCACTTCTGACCTAATACACTCAGAGATAGTTTCCCTCAACAGCCAAGGTCTCTTTACTCAGGAATATTCAATAATTACAGTAAGAAGGCCAGATTTCTTATTAGAAAAGATTTTTAATAAGGTTGGGGGTTGATCCAAGGAAACAGTCCATTGGGCATGGAGTCAAGTAAAATCCACAGAAAAGAGATCATAGTGGTGATCACATTACTTTTAGAAAATGAGGCAAAGTAAGTCTATCCTTCAACTATAAATAATCATGATATAATAGCAGAAAAAGAAAAGGAAAAGGCCATCACAGTGAAAGCATCTATCAAGGATGAATTTCCACTACAACTTTGGAAGAAAAAACTAAAGGTTGATAACTTGATACAGAGCACTTATCTAGAGTGAATTCTGACCAGTCACCATTGAAAACAGAACTCTTATCAACTGCGTGTAAGGAGCATGTAAAAAGAATTCCAAACAGATTTTAACTCAGTCGATAAAAGAGCAGATAGTTAATATGACAAAAAGAGGACATAGTGAAGGAAATGACCGTAATGAATCTCATAATATCAAGAAAACATGTCACTCTGTATAACTCAATTGTAGGCTTTCAAAATAATTCTACGCTCAAAAGGAGCTCTCTCTAAAAGAGGTTTCCCCCGGGCTTCCCCCCCTCTTTTACAATGAATGCATCTCTATATAAATTCCCTCTCTCAAGGAGGTTGAAACCACATCATATCATAACTAACAATTAACTAACTTCAACTGTCTTTAACTAATCATAATAGTAATCTAAACTAATTTAAAAGCATAAATAAATCCTAATTTCTAGCGAACTATCTATAGCAGTGTATACAATTTAATTTGCATCCATGCGCAAAAATCTATGTAGTTGTGGGTAGTTCGTAATGAATAACCAGATCAACATTAGGAATATCTAGACCACAAGCAACTGTTCATATCAGATGATTGATCTGAAGAAGCAAGTTTAACTGCATCATCCTTTAATAGCTCTCTATCTGAAGTATCTGCCATAACAATTTTCCCATTACAAACGTTTTTGTCGGAGGATATGTCAATAGACTTGGTCTGTTTGTATGCTCCACTGTGAGAACTTCCATATACTTTCACAGTTAGTTTTCTTTT
This sequence comes from Picea sitchensis, assembly GCA_010110895.2. Classification (NCBI taxonomy): domain Eukaryota; kingdom Viridiplantae; phylum Streptophyta; class Pinopsida; order Pinales; family Pinaceae; genus Picea; species Picea sitchensis. The sequence goes on along the minus strand of SNQJ01S0091622.1, from coordinate 43,790 downwards.
TTCGGAACAACCATGTTTTATGTAATTATCAAAAAAGTAAATCAAGTCTTGCTTAGTCAATTTCCTTAATTCAACAACCTCGATTTCTTTCTTGTCAAACTTAAGAGTTCCAAGCTCAATTTCACTCCAATAAAAGCTTGATTGTTCTTGCAAGTTTTTGTGTTTCTCAAGCTTATTATCAATCAAAGAATCCACGTTTGTCTTAAACTCATAATCTGACATAGCATGTAGTTTACTCCCAAACATTTTAAGAAATGCCTCCACTCTCATATCAAGTTGTGCAGGGTCCTTGATAGTGGATTGAATAATGAATTCTGCTCCTCGAATCCCAGAATCATTTTGTGTCCTCAGTTGAACAATATAACCAAGTTGCTCGATAGATCTAAGCTGATTAAAGGATGCTTGCTTGGAACTGAGAACAAAAAGCTCTAGTTGAGCATTTATCTTGGAGTCATCTGCTATTAATTTTTTGCCTAACTGTATGGAGATAAATCGGAGGCAACTTGGTAGTGGAAGAATTTCCTGCGGTGAGGAGGTCCTCATATGCATGCTATCTTACCATTCACTTGAAATTTGGGTGTGTAGCGCACCCCTTTCAGGTCTCCTTCATTGTCAGGCGTGTAAACAAGCTCCACATCTTTCACCAGATCAAAACTGTAAACGAATTTCCTACGTCATGCAGCAATGGCCATTGATCCGTCGGGCCAAAATAAAACCCTGTGAGTTGGAAAATCTTCAATAAACACACTCTAGATGGTGGGGTTCCTTTTCCCATCGGTGAAATGATGGAACCGTGAATCGGATTTCGGACTTTCGGAGGAAGAAGCGTAGTGTGAAAAATGATATTCAAAATCCCTAAATCATGTGATTGGTGTGCGACGTGTGTTGTCCACGTTTTGTGCATGCGGCATGTGTTGGTGTTCGGTCCACGTTCATTGTCTATGGTAACTTTGAGGATTGCAGTTCCGTAGTAGAGGTCTTCATTCTGGCGTCGAGCTAACAGATCGAGAGTGACATCAATAAAACAATAAATTTTCAAAACCCTAGTTTGGATTTTCGAATGCTCGTTTTGTGCAACATCATACAAAATGCATATAAAGGCCGATACTAAGTTTTCGGGTGTCATCTGCAAGTCATGGTCTTCCAAACCGATGACATTCATGATCTTTAACACTTCTGTGCATACTTCCTTGTCATTATTATAATACTTGCGCAACAAATGAATTATTGATCCATTAATGACCTCGAACAGGTATTTGTACCCTCTAATTGACAAAAAATAACTCCCTGTTTTATTCATGGTACTGATGCAACAGATCAAAATCCTGCCCCAGGGCATTCCAACATGGCAGAAGATCTAGAGTCATATTTCTTTTTCCCAAATGAGAGATATGAACTAAACATTCAAAATTGGAAATCAGCTTCTTCAAGAAATCTTTCATCTCTCTCTTGCTCAACATTTTAGTATATGACAGTAACTCCTAGGATTTTGCATAGGCTTTGATTATTTTCTATGTATTTCCATATATGTTGCCTCAGCTCAATCTGAGGTATTGCATAGCTAATGTCAAAGGGTTGGCGGGTGTATGGATGCCGTTATTTTCAGGATTTTGTTCATGTAATTGAGGACCTGGAGCTTCACTTCTTCTAGTATGTTTCTCATGAGCTCTCTGGTTACCGACGCATCCTTTGATATACTGTAAATACTCTTCTATCTCGGAACACAAAATTTCTTCCCAAAAATCCCTACAAGTCTTTCAGCAAATCTGATGTAAGTTATAGATAATATGGAGTTGAGATCTCTAGTTAATTTATAAGCTTGATGCGATTCTCAGACACATTTGGGATGAAGACACTAAGTAGAGAAATTTTCAAAATCTATTACAACATAGGCTCCATCTAGGGATGGTACTTTCCAGTAAAGTACCAAGAACAGTAGACCACGTTCCTGCATCAATAAAATGACCTGCAAAAATCTTGAACATCATCACGTAGCATCTTGCAGCGATCCGAGCAGTGGAGGAATTCAACATTTGAGACCAGTGGAGTCGCCAACAAAAACATATAGAGTCTACGAACCAAGGTGTCGACAGGTGAACAATCACATCCAATCGAACGTCTATCCCAGGTTCACCATCAGGAGTTAGATCGAAACTTTGTCGTATCTCAGGGAAGATAACTTCGTCCTCCATCCCCGACAACGACGCCAAAAAATGTTGTCGCAAGAGTTGACTCTAGGCTGTAATAGAGCCAAGCCTTAGCACATTTTTTAAAAAGAAAAAAATAAATTTATTTATTTGTTGTTCGGAACTTGACTTGAGTTGCAGCAAGCCAAACCCTGAAAATTGATTTTGAGTGCACTTATGACCTAATACACTCAGAGATAGTTTCCCTCAATAGCCAAGGTCTCTTTACTCGGGAATATTCAATAATTACAGTAAGAAGGCTAGATTTCTTATTAGAAAATATTTTTAATAAGGTTGGGGGTTGATCCAAGGAAACAGTCCATTGGGCATGGAGTCAAGTGAAAACCACATAAAAGAGATCATAGCAGTGATCACATTACTTTTAGAAAATGAGGCAAAGTAATTCTATCCTTCAACTATAAATAATCATGATATAATAGCAGAAAAAGAAAAGGAAAAGGTCATCACAGTGAAAGCATCTATCAAGGATGAATTTCCATTACAACTTTGGAAGAAAAAACTGAAGGATGATAACTTGATACAGAGCACTTATCTGGAGTGAATTCTGACCAGTCACCATTGAAAACAGAACTCTTATCAACTGCGTGTAAGGAGCATGTAAAAAGAATTCCAAACAGATTTTAACTCAGTCGATAAAAGAGCAGATAGCTAATATGACAAAAAGAGGACATAGTGAAGGAAATGACCGTAATGAATCTCATAATATCAAGAAAACATGTCACTCTGTATAACTCAATTCCGGGCTTTCAAAATAATTCTACGCTCAAAAGGAGCTCTCTCTAAAAGAGGTTTCCCCCGGGCTTCCCCCCCTCTTTTACAATGAATGCATATCTATATAAATTCCCTCTCTCAAGGAGGTTGAAACTGCATCATATCATAACTGACAATTAACTAACTTCAACTGTCTTTAACTAATCATAATAGTAATCTCAACTAATTTAAAAGCATAAATAAATCCTAATTTCTAGCGAACTATCTATAGCAGTGTATACAATTTAATTTGCATCCATGCGCAAAAATCTCTGTAGTTGTGGGTAGTTCGTAATGAATAACCAGATCAACATTAGGAATATCCAGACCACGATTAGTTGTTCATATCAGATGATTGATCTGAAGAAGCAAGTTTAACTGCGTCATCCTTTAATAGCTCTCTATATGAAGTATCTGTCATAACAGTTTTCCCATTACAAACGTTTTTGTCGGAGGATATGTCAATATACTTGGTCTGTTTGTATGCTCCACTGTGAGAACTTCCATATACTTGCACAGTCGGTTTTCTTTTTCCGGAACAACCATGTTTTATGTAATTATCAAAAAAGTAAATCAAGTCTTGCTTAGTCAATTTCCTTAATTCAACAACCTCAATTTCTTTCCTGTCAAACTTAAGAGTTCCAAGCTCAATTTCACTCCAATAAAAGCTTGATTGTTCTTGCAAGTTTTTGTGTTTCTCAAGCTTATTATCAATCAAAGCATCCACGTTTGTCTTAAACTCATAATCTGACATAGCATGTAGTTTACTCTCAAACATTTTAAGAAATGCCTCCACTCTCAGATCAAGCTCTGCAGGGTCCTTGACAGTGGATTGAATAATGAATTCTGCTCCTCGAATCCCAGAATCATTTCATGTCCTCAGTTGAACAATATAACCAAGTTGCTTGATAGATCTAAGATGATTAAAGGCTGCTTGCTTGGCACTGAGAACAAAAAGCTCTAGTTGAACATTTATCTTGGAGTCATCTGCTATTAATTTTTTGCCTAACTGTATGGAGATAAATCGGAGGCAACTTGGCAGTGGAAGAATTTCCTGCGGTGAGGAGGTCCTCATATGGATGCTATCTTACCATTCACATGAAATTTGGGCGTGTAGCGCACCCCTTTCGGGTCTCCTTCATTGTAAGGCATGTAAACAAGCTCCACATCTTTCACCAGATCAAAACTATAAATGAATTTCCTACGTCATGCAGCAATGGCCATTGATCCGTCGGGCCAAAATAAAACCCTGCGAATTGGAAAATCTTCAATAAACACAATCTGGATGGTGGGGTTCCTTTTCCCATCGGCGAAATGATGGAACCGTGAATCCGCTTTCGTACTTTCGGAGGAAGAAGCGTAGTGTGAAAAATGATATTCAAAATCCCGAAATCTTGTGATTGGTGTGCGGCGTGTGTTGTCCACGTTTTGTGCATGCGACATGCGTTGGTGTTCAGTCCACGTTCATCGTCTATGGTAACTTTGAGGATTGCAGTTCCGTAGTAGAGGTCTTTATTCTGGCGTCGAGCTAACAGATCGAGAGTGACATCAATAAAACAATAAATTTTCAAAACCCTAGTCTGGATTTTCGAATGCTCGTTTTGTGCAACATCATACAAAATGCATATAAAGGCCGATACTGAGTTTTCGGGTGCCGTTTGCAAGTGATGGTCTTCCAAACCGATGACATTCACGAGATTTAACACTTCTGTGCATAATTCCTTGTCATTATTATAATACTTGCGCAACAAATGAATTATTGATCCATTAATGACCTCGAACAGGTATTTGTACCCTCTAATTGACAAAAAACAACTCCCTGTTTTCTTCACGGTACTGACGCAGCAGATCAAAATCCTGCCACAGGGCATTCCAACACGGCAGAAGATCTAGAGTCATATTTCTTTTTCCCAAATGAGAGATATGAACTAAACATTCAAAATTGGAAATCATCTTCTTCAAGAAATCTTTCATCTCTCTCTTGCTCAACATTTTAGTATATGACAGTAACTCCTAGGCTTTTGCATAGGTTTTGATTATTTTCTATGTATTTCCATATCTGTTGCTTCAACTCAATCTGAGGTATGGCATAGCTAATGTCGAAGGGCTGGCGGGTGCATGGATGCCGTTATTTTCAGGATTTTGTTCATGTAATTGAGGACCTGGAGCTTCACTTCTTCGAGTATGTTTCTCATGAGCTCTCTGGTTACCGAGGCATCCTTTGATATACTGTAAATACTCTTCTACCTCGGAACACAAACTTTCTTCCCAAAAATCCCTACAAGTCTTTCAGCAAATCTGATGTAAGTTATAGATAATATGGAGTTGAGATCTCTAGTTAATTTATAAGCTTGATGCGATTCTCAGACACATTTGGGATGAAGACACTAAGTAGAGAAATTTTCAAAATCTGTTACAATAGAAACCATGCATGCATTAGGTCTTCGTAACTTGAAACATACACCTACAGTATTGGAATTGGCAGACCGATCCACAGTCAAACCTGTAGGAAAGTTGGAAGATGTAACAATTTCAGTAGATTCATGGTACTATCCCGTAGATTTCTTGGTCTTACAGACGCAATATTCGGTGGGCGGCCATCCTTTGATCTTGGGTAGACCATGGCTGGCTACTGCAGATGCTTACATTGGGTGCCGATCAAGGCACACGGTTATTTCCAATGGGCACAACATTAAGAACTTAGTGTTATACCCACTTGCAGAACCAAACCCATCCATAAAACCAACATGAAGCAAGAAAATTTTACCTAGGAAAGAGTCTGAAACAGAAAATGAGGAATTGAGGCCAGTTCTCACTATTGGACAAGCCCTTTAGTTGAAAATAGAATCAGAAGATGATGTAATCACCTCTTTTATGGATGATCCTTGCTCCATTTCTGAAACAAATCAAAAATTCCTAGAATCTATCCTAAGTTGTGAGACTCGGGAAACAATTGAAACAACAGAAGGATCAGAGCAACTACCTGTTGATGCACCCAGTGAAAGTGTCCCAGTAGAACTAGAACCAGGGAAAACCCTAAATATTAATCCAACCCTATCAGAATCCCAGAAGAATCAATTCATGGATATCCTTCAGAAACACAAAGAGGCCTTCGCTTGGGATTATACAGATATGAAAGGGATCCCTTCTAATTCATGCACCCATCATATATACATTAAGGAGGATTGTCGTCCTGTGAGACAACCTCAGAGAAGAATGAACCCCGCATTAAAAAATGTTGTGAAAGAAGAACTTCAGAAATTACTAGACGTAGGTTTTATTTACGCCATCTCAGATAGCCAATGGGTCTCCCCATTAGTAATAGTCCCTAAGAAAAATGGTAAATGGCGAATATGCGTGGATTATCGAGACTTAAATAAGGCAACGCAAAGATATCATTTTCCTTTGCCATTTATTGATCAAGTTCTGGACACATTGGCTAGAAAAAAGCTTTTTTCTTTTCTAGATGGGTTTAGTGGGTATAACCAGATCCAGATAGCTCCTGAAGATCAGGATAAAACAACTTTCACATGCCCCTGGGGAACATTCGCATACCGGGTCCTTCCTTTTGGCCTGTGTAATGCCCCTGCAACATTCCAAAGGGAAATTTTGGGAATCTTCTCTGATTTGATAGATGACAGTGTTGAAATCTACATGGATGACTTTACTCCATATGGGGATTCATTTCTTGAAGGGATGAAAAAATTAGAAAAAGTTCTCGAAAGGTGTATACAAGCGCGTGTCTCGTTGAGTACGACAAAATGTCATATGATGATGGAAGAAGGAATTGTTCTGGGACATTTTCTCTCAGCTGAAGGAATCCAGATGAACCCAACAAAGACAAAGGTAATTCAACATTTCTCGATACCCAAAACGCCCACACAGGTACGCAATTTTATTGGTTGTGCTAGTCATTACAGGTGTTTTATAGAAAATTTTGCTAAAGTAGCACATCCACTTTTTCAATTGCTAACAAAAGATTCAGATTTTGTGTGGACAAAGGACTGTGATGAAACCTTTATGATAATTAAGGAACTGGTCTGTAGCACTCCAATCCTTAGAGGGATAGACTGGGCATTACCTTTCCATATTCATACGGATGCTTCCCAAACAACGGTTGGTGCAGTATTAAGACAACAAGAGGACACAATACCATACGCAGTTTACTATGTTAGTAAGAATTTGGCTCCTGCTGAATTAAACTACACAGTGAATGAGAAAGAGTTCCTTGCTGTCATTTATGCCATCAATAAATTCTGGCACTACATTACCGGGTATCCTACCTTTGTGCATACTGATCATGCAACTATCAGGTATTTAATGAATAAACCTGTTACCCCTGGTCGTATCACAAGATGGCTCTTGCTACTATAGGAATTTGATATCATGATAGTAGATAAACTAGGAAAGGAAAATGTGGTTGCAAATTTCTTATCTAGGATAGAACATGAGGGTAAGGATACACCAATTGAAGATAATTTCCCAGATGAACATCTTTTTGCAATATCTTCTAACACTCTGTGGTATGCAGATATTGATAATTATCTTGCTTTAGTGAAGGTGCCTCATCATCTATCATATAAAGAGAAAAGGAAGATTATTCACCAAAGTACCTCATATTCATGGATGGCAGGATATCTCTTTCATACAGGGGATGACCAATAGATTCGGTGTTGTGTGGAAGAAGATAATATCTATGAGATATTGAAGGTTGCACATGATGGACCCTGTGGAGGAAATTTTGCAGATAAAAGAATAGGTCACAAAGTGCTGCAAATGGGATATTACTGGCCCTCCATCTTTCATGATGCCCGAGACTATGTACGAAGGTGTGATAGTTGCCAACGGATGGGACAACCTGGGAAAGCAGATGAAATGCCTCTACAGCCCCAGATAGTCCTTGAACCATTTGAGAAATGGGCCATTGATTTTGTTGGACCCTTCAACCCACCTTCTCATCAGAAAGCGTACATCCTGGTCTGCACTAATTATGTAACTAAATGGGTGGAAGCCATAGTGGTCACAAGAGAAACAGAACAAGTAGTGGAAGACTTTCTTTTTGAATAATTTTTTTCCCGATACGGTACTCCAAGGGAAATTGTGTCAGATGGAGGATCACATTTCACATCTCACATGATAGGAAAGTTGATACAGAAATATGGAGTCAAACATAGAGTGACAACCCCCTATCACCCCCAGGCGAATGTGCAAGTAGAAAGCACAAACAAGGTATTGAAAATATCTTGACAAAGACAGTAGCAAGTCATTGGCAGGACTGGGCACAAAAACTTCTAGAAGATTTATGGGCATACAAAACAACATGGCAAAACACAACTGGGTTTTCACCATTTGAATTAGTCTATGGGAAAGTCCCCTTGTTCCAGTGGAATTTGAGATCAGTACACTCAGGACAGCTCTTGAAGTAGGCTTAGACCCATCAGAAGCACAAAAACACTGACTGCAACAGCTGAATGAGTTGGACGAGATTCGGTTAGTATTTGTCAAGAAGACCACTGCTGTTCAACAACAGAGAATGAAGTGGCATGATAAATTTATCAAAAGTAAGGTGTTCCATGTGGGAGATTGGGCATTACTTTACGATTCCCAATTTAAGGATTTCAAAGGCAAGCTTTTCACTCGCTGGATGGGGCCATACCAAGTGGACACAGTGTTCGACAATGGAACGGTTAGATTAATTACAATAGATGAGAATCATACCTCGTTCTTAGTAAACAGACACCGTCTAAAACTATACCACCTTCCAGCCTCTAGAAATTCCTTTGTCAAACACCTCTCTGAATCATTTGATTTAATGATTGTTGGAATGAAGGACACTCTCACTCTGCCTTAAACCAAAAAAAATTATATATATAATAAACATTTAAAAAAAAATGTTATTTCTTACTTGTCTGTATTTTTGCAGGAATAACAAACAAATATGACCAGGATAAATGTACCACTCGGTGTCGTTACTCCACCAGTGTTGCCATAAAGACATTGTTGTTACTCCACTGGTGTGCACTGATTACTTCATCAAGTGTTGTTACTCCGCAATTGTCGTTACTCCGCCAGTGTCGTTACTTCGCAATTGTTGTTACTTCGTCGGTGTCGTTACTCCGCAACTGTCGTTAATTTGCCAGTGTTGTTACTCTGCAACTACCATTACTCCACCGGTGTCGTTACTTCGCAACTGTCGCTACTCCGTCGTCATCGTTATTCTATCGTTGTTGCTACTCACTGTTGTTGTTACTCCTTGTTGTCGTTATGCCCTATTGTCGTTAATCCATCAGACCTTTTGTTGCTACTCCACCATAAGGTAGATCCCCAGGTACGTCTCCACTGACTTTTATGGATTTAATTAAAATATTCCAAAAAGACATAAAAGCGTGTTGTGGACGGCCGTAATTAAGTTTGGGGGGGGAACCGTCATAAAAAATGACGACATACCACGAAAAAGAATTTATGACACACGATCCTCATAAAAAAAAATCCAATGATTTCGATACTCCGTAATCATAACTTGATATGTCGAAATGTGTACTCGTATGCGCAGAGTCATAATCAGTCACCTCCCCAACATGCTGCATTAAATTTCTGATAGTACCACCACAATCTGTCATCATTTCCAAACATACCAGCATTGTTTCATCCACCATCCCCAAAAGAGATATGACGTTATTTTAGTTGCCAACGGTTTGGAGCCCTGTCATTTTCCCCTACCAGCTAACTGCATTCGTTGTGTCGACTCTACCTCTACAACAATGGGTGGATTATTTGTGCGGCATGAACCTGAAGATACAACGAGAGTTTGGAACAATCAGGAGGTATGGCAGGTCTTTGAGAACACAGGCTGGAATGTTTACTTTGACAAATTGAAAGGGTCAAACGAAGAAATTGCGATGGAATTCGCACTCAACTTGAGAGAAGGAAGCTCTCGAGTCAGCGGAATTGAAATTCCTGTGATAGAGGAAGCCATCGCAGAAGTCAGTGGACTCCCTTAAAATGGACAACGATGGTTTTCAAGAAGGTCTATCCTTCCGAAGTTTCCCGAAGCCTTTTTACAGGCAGGAGAAAGCATTGTGTAGAAGGGTCGAGGATATGACTGAAATTCATTGCCGCATCCATGGAAGGAAGTAGCAGAATTCGTCATGAGATATATGACTTGCGAAGGGAGATACTCCACCATATGAAAATACCATCTCCGAATACTAACTCACCTGCGATTTCCCCAAGCAGAGGATTTCTCACTGAATGTGACTTATTTCTTATTGAGAAGCCTTCACCTAATGGCACATTCAGCTCAGGAGTCGCGACAGGTATTGGTGACCATCACCCACCATGGGCTGGTTCAGCTGTTAGTAATGAATTCCATCAGACAAATCCCGATCCCATGGGAACTGTTTCAAGATTCCACAGAGGAAGAAGTAGCAGCCATTGTGGCTGCGAATGAAGATGAACCAGAAGCCACGGAGGAGGAAAATGCAGGTGAAGATGACTATGTTGACTAGGAGGAATTGGAAGAGATGGAGATGGAAGCTGAAGCATTTGAAGAAGAGGTTTCTCCCCAAGAGCAAGCTGAAAACATGGAACCAATGGAAGATGTGGAAGTTGACACAAAAAGGCCCACTAGTACCATGGCTGAGGCTATCCCACAAGAACCAATCTCGCCTGTGGAATTAGCAAAACAATTTGATAGCATGACAACCACAGAAGTGGGGTCACAACAGATAGGAGCGGGTGAATTGGTCGATATTGTGACCGAGGGTACTCCACAAGGACCTCCTGCCACCATGGATTCGATGGAGGAGGATAACTAGAATGAAGAAGAGGTCGTGACCACCCCGACCATAAAGCCCATGGAAGAAGTGCTAGGAGAACTAGGGCGTGAGGTTGGCGCCGAACCACAAGAACCAACATTGACCATGGGACCGAATATTGAAGATCCCTACCAGTTCTCCTTTTTCTCCTTTATTCCAAAAGGAGCATGACGAACTCATTCCCTTCAGCGTACAGAAGAAGATCTCGCCATTCCTCCAATTCTATCACAAAAGCCACAACTGTGCGGGGTAGATGATACTCAAACAGATACATTAGTAGGAGAGCATCTCATAGGGGCACCATCGATCACGGTGAGCATGCAACATGAGGAATTAGATGTAGGCAAAGAGGAGGGACCAAGCGAAGTGGTCCCGATGAATGAGCCAATGGAAGAGCCAGGCAAGAAGGTCGTAAGACTCCCAGTCAAACAAAAACATCAGCTACAATTGAAGGAGACAATGCGGCTTAAGATGGAGGTCAGGAAACTAAGGAAACAGGTACACAAATTGCAGGAGCAGATGAAGAAATACAAGCAGAAAGATAGAAAGTCCAAGACCATAGGAGTAGAAACAGAGACTCAGATGGACCAGGCAGCCATAAGCTCTACTGTTGCTCAAACAGACCCGGTCAAGCGATTGTTTGAAGACCGTGAGCATGCCTTAACGGTCGAAGTGAAAACTTGGAAATCTATTGCGGCTCAGTATCAAAATGAGATCAGAAGAACGCAGGATTGAGCCTCCACAACTATTTTTCAATATGTGGAGCATATAGACATCATGAGATTAAGGCATGCGAAGTAGCATCTCAAGATGGAGCAGCTGGAAAAGCAAGTGGCAAAACCGAAAATGGATAAATAGCAGATGTTTAGTTTGGCGCAAGAGGTGATGACATGTCGCCCCCCTGCTTCTAGTTATTCTTTATTCTTACATGAACATTTTCTTCTATTCTGCATGGAGAGCATAAAAAATGAGATTATTTATAAGATAGAAAATGGTGTACAATTCCTCCGAATAATGAGGTACCACGATGTGCCAACTCAACATTTGATGTGTGAATTTTACCTGCATGGATATCTGTTGCGCCTGGACAGAGACTTCAATATGGTCCCGTATGTGGGAGACATTCATTTAAGAGCCCTCGCCTCTTACACTTTCAACCAGATCAGCTGGCAGAAGGATTTTAACACATTTGAATATAATCATGTTACAAAGTCATTTATGGTAAGAGGAGAACCTGAGAGGTCGGTCACCATGTTCAATAAACACAACACATTTTTGGGAATTGAGGCGAATAGAGACAGAATGTTGAGGACACAAAATTGGTGCCTTGATATTTGCGTTAAGAAAATAGTCACATTTCATGAAGAAGCCCTTGATTGTTGTCATAAAAGGTGGATGATGACACCTACAGCTGTCTGGAACAGGGAACCTTTTGGGGCACCAAATTTTTCACGGGTTCTCCCGAGAGTACCCAGATATGTGGCATGTGTCCGAACAAATGGGATTCGATGGATGGGACTCCGGTTTCAGTTTCCCACTATTTGGTTTCCAGTAGAAGATTACACTCCAGCATATATCATCCCGAAAGATTGGTGGGAAGACGTCCACCTCTCAGATGGTTTTAAAGATCCAGGAATAGAGATGGCCGAAGAATATGATCTCACCCATTTTCAGGAATCCAACAATCAGCGAAATCCAGACTTGCGGAAGCAACGAACTGCATGAGGGCATGCAGAAGGCTAGTTGGGAGGGAGATGTTGGGCACCAAATCGAGCTATATTTCTGCTACATTTCCATTACCTTTTTTACCTTTTTACACTTATTTAACTATGTTTACTATGCTAAATCTGTGAGGTAATTACCCCTACCTTGTCTATTGGAATATTTTATTAATGAAGTAAAAGTCTCGGAGTTTTGCCTATTCGCAGCACTAAAGCGAACGTTTGACCGCAACTTCTGGAGAACAGGACCAGGGATTCATCCTGCAACAGATCCGCTCTTCAAAACAACAACCAATCCATAAAGATGTCGCGTCGCTAGAGTCGTAGATCCCTGAACCATCTTGGGCATTTCGATGATCCTGTCCATCTGGTACTGGTGTCGTTCCAACTAATGCATATTTTTGGGGATACGGTTACGATGTTTTTGGGAAAGAGGTTGTTCTCCCTTTTGATGTATAAAAGACAGTTTATTCCTGTAACTGGGGATGTCCCCATTGAGATTGTAATAACCTTTTTCATATTTATAAAGCACTACCTATTTTGTTGTCTTCATCTTCGTTGTAACCAGCGCATCCCTGATCAGAGAGTTGGGCTCGCTCTTCTGATCAGGTGTTGTGTCTTCTTGTGTGTGTTATTTATCAGTTTTATACTTGTTGTTACAGTGTGTTATTTATCAATTTTATGCTTGTTGTTACATTATGTTATTTATCAGTTACGCTTGTTGTTACAGTGTTATTCATTAGTTTATGATTGTTGTTACAGTGTGTGATTCTTATGAGTACTTTTCGGAAGTTGTAGTTAATCCAGTTGACAGTAATGTTTTGAATCTTAATCGTGAACCCTTGGCCAGAACGAATTGTACTCTTTCCCCTGCATATACCTTGCACGTTGCCTTGAAAGGATACGCCCCCGTATTGATAAATTAATGTAGGAAAAGGGTGAATAAATCGTTCATACCTGGACACCAACAACCTGCAAAATTGGATGAAAGTCCTTCTCCACCCAATTTAATGAGATCTCACTATCTCATCCTGTGTGTATTTTCTGTCCACTGAGAAATAGACAACTCCTGCAACCTAGAAAATCTACTACTACTATATGATCATGTACCTGCAACTACTCTGCTACAAAGTTTTGTTCATTCTATCATATTTGTCTACTGCTCCAATGCGGCTCTAGATGCTCTTATGGCTTATGTGGCTCATATCTGCATAGATCTAACCTTGTTACTAGATATTTATATTGCTTCCCTGCCGAATTCTCTTCTCCTTTGGACTGAATAGATCTCTATGTGAAGTTCCTTCTTCACCTCATGCTAATATCTCCTTGAGAAAAAGTCCTTACTTGATCTATTTATGAGTCACTAACTCCAATAGACTTTTCATCCCCTGACCTTTGGATAAAAGTATTTCTTCACCCATTTGAGATCCCCTTGAGTCAATGTCCTCGTGGCTCAAGCGATTGAGAAAAAGTCCTTCTTTTATCCTAAGTGGATGACTCAAGCACATGAGAAAGTACTTCTATGCTCCTATGTTCTCTCATGTGGCTTAGATATCTATATGGAATTCCTTCTCCACCTACCAAGTATCTCCTTGTTGGTTTCTCGTCCTCCTACCATTGCTAAACAAGCCACCCAACATAATGTTTTTGCTACCTAGACTCTACTTCTCATTGCTCAGACTTGATGATCTACCCTAGATGCTAAAAATACCCTTGTACTGGAATGTACTAACTTTTATGTGCCTGACACAACCGAATACTTGTGTATGTACACACCCTCCCTTAAGGAATCCCAAATATGTACATGCAAGTGTTTACTACAACACGGGTTTACGTGAATGTGCTTACAACTACCTGTGTACATGAAAATGTATCCAAAGAGACCCACATATTTACGTGTATGTCACTTATGTAACCTTGCATACAACTTTGTAGACCTGCAAAACCCATGTTCTTCCTCAGTATGATTGTTCCCCTGAAATATGCCCTTTGATTTCTTCCTATTGGTTATGAATATGTTAATATCTCCTGCATATCTGATAGATATGCTATCAACAACTATGGATCTAAGATCTCACTTTCCTTCAGAACATGCGCTCCGATACCATGTTTAAAACCTCTTACTCCAACACCTAGGTATCTTGTTATCTAGTGATTTCCTTACTGCAAATCAGATTAGCAACTCACAAAACAAAAATACTCCGCTGAAATATTCAACTCAATAAATCTAGCGAAAGCAAAAAAAAAAAAAGGAACCAAATCATGCACACATGAACACCAATATTTTTGGGTAGATACCCCTGAAAAAATACCAGAGGGAAAAAAAGTCTTGAGAATGACTTTATTATGCTAAAATCAAGGCTCTTGTAACATGGATAATGGCCCACTACGAGAAATAAAACTCCAGACAAACCTGGAAAAATATGATATGTTGTATGACCCAAAACTACACTCTTGTCTATATGTATGTGACTATCTCTAATGAACACTCGCATACATGCACTTGTCTCCATAGGAGCCCGCATACATTTATGGAAATTTTGTACAAAAAACTTTGTACGATGCAACTCTTCCCTATGGCTTCGCTTGATTGAACCCCACTTGTGACAACCTCTATTCTCTCTTCCTATCAAGTCTCAAGTGTCAAATCTATTCCTCCTTCACCCTAGACTTTCTTTTATAATCATGATTTATAATCTATTTCTAATCTCCAAAGTGATTGACGGTTGAGATTATTTCTCTCACTCACTTGAGATTTAGATTATATGCTAATTACTTTTAGCATTTACTTAAATAAATCAATGAATTAAATAATTAATTAATAAAAGCACTTTACTTTAATAATTCCTTTAACTAAAGTAAATTTACCAAGATAGAAGGCTTTGGACGACTTCCACATCCTAGACACCAAGCCTATGTGGAAATACGTGTCTAATGCTACATGCATCAACACCAATGATAATAAAATTCAAAGAAGATTCGAAAGTAAAAACCCATGGATCCCTATTCTTCCCACAATTGACTTAGAAATACCTTGGGGATACTTCGACAAGGAAATCCAGGGGCATCCCCCTATGCGTGCAGTTGGTGTTGTGTTGTATATCAATCACAACCATTACTTGTTTATCATGTATGCACCCAGAACAAGTTCAAACAACAGATCGAATTTCATTGTACTATGGACATTACTAGAGGAATCAAAGAAAAATGATACAAGGAAGCTCCAAGTTATGAGTGACTGTAAACTAGTCATTGATTGGGAAAGAGAGAAAAATGTGGCTTAGGAAATCATATTGGCCTCAACCATGAGAGATATTAAACTTTCTTTCCAGTCCTTTAAATGGTTTTATTTTCACCACATCCTTGGTGAGTTGAATGTCAAGGCTAATGAGTTATCCAAAGAAGCTCTCGCTCTGTCAGTGGGAGCATTTGGATTCTATGAATATATCGAAGGAGAAGATATACAAGCAATAGAGTTCCACCTCTAAAGATACATTCAAGATGGACAATGTCTTGTATATGTTTTTGTTTATGTATGATGAAAGAAAGGATACGTAAAGATGGGGATTTTGTTACAGGGAAGGATATAGACAAGGGTTCTTATAACTCTTAGACTACTATTATTTTTGTAATATTATGATGTGGGTCTGAAAAAGTCCATTGGTATGGACTGAAACATGTATATTCCATTATGGTGAATATAGAAGAATTTTTTCCAATGGGAACAAAAATCAGGAAAATGGGTTGAATTAATACCCGTAATTAATTCCCCTCTAGGACCCCTCCTAGAAACTCTCTTATGTTGTGGAAAACTCATCCCCCATCTCTGTCCATATCCCCCAATAGTTGGCATCACATTTTATTTATTTAAAAATAGAAAAATAAATTTTCATATTACATCGCTTGGCCATAGCCACATTCATACCTACATTATGCAAAAATTAAATTGGGGTTTATAGTGGGGATGTTACATTCCTCCTCCCCTACAATTGTGCACCATCCTTAGTGCACAACACCATGCTGAATACATATACAAATTTACATCGCATTACAATATTCATAAAAGAAAAAAAGAAAAATATTCAATTTTTTACCCTCCAACAACAGTCCCAACCAAAATATCATATTTCTCTCAACCTAATAACCCAAGGAATGTGCTCCCTTCATTGATCTCATTCCATCAGGCTGCACCATCATTTTATTATGGCTATCAATGCAGGTGACTAGAATTCTGAGATGTGTTTCTGGAACTCTAGCTTCCCAAAATGGAGTCTTGCATTTTCAATTTTTGTTTCCTTCAAAAATGAAAAACAATTATGGGTATTCCTCCCGCATAGTTTTTTCATGTTCCCATGTTGCATATTCAATACCATAGTAGGTTCATTTAACCTTTACCATCCCTATGGATTTTCTCCTGAGCACCTTGACTTTCCAATCTAGGATGCATACTGGTTCTACTCAGAAATCCCCTTCATTTTCCACTTGGATCATAGTCCAATCAATTATGTGGTTAGAATCAGGAACATATTTCTTTGATAATGATACATGAGATACATTATGCACTCTCATGGATGTAGGAAATGATAGCATGTATTCATCTGGACCTATCTTCTCTAAGATTTCAAAAGGCCCAGATTATTTTGCTACCAACTTTGGGAAACAACCCAATCTTAGAAAAATTCTTTGCGCTTTCACTTTTAGAAAAACATGTTATCCCACTTTAAAATATCTAAAAAATCTGTTCTTTTTTGCATAACTTTTCTGCATGTCCTAGGAAGCCTTTAAATTATACTTTATATTTGTCATCCACACTTCCATTTCTCTCAACAAATATTCCCCAATGACAACTATGTTTGCTAGGTTATCCTAACTCACTGGTGTGTTACACTTCCTGCCATACAACGCCTCAAATGGGATCATTTTTAATGAGGCATGATGCCTATTATTGTAATCAAACTCTATTAAGTGGATATAATCTTCCCACTTTGATGGTTGGTCCATCACATACATTATATTGAGATTTAAGTTTGTCCCAAGTCCTTTGAATAACCCTTTCCAAAAATTTGATGTGAATTTTGGATCTCTATCTCAAACAATTGCCTTAGGCACCCCATGTAGCATGACAACTTCTTTCATGTAGATCTCTACAATATTTGTTTTCTTGTGTGTTGTCTTCATGGGAACAAAATTTGTTGCCTAAGTTAATTTATCTACCACCACCATGATGGAATCATTTTGCTTCACTATTCTGGGAAAATTTATAGTAAAATCAATTGTTACCACTTCCCATTTCCACTTAGAAATGGGAAATGACTGTAGCAGCCCCATTGGATGTCTATGATCTATTTTGAACTTTTGGCATTCTAGACACTTGGCTATGTAATTAGCCACTTATTTCTTCATTCATGGCCAAAATTATTGGCTTCTTACAACTGCGATTGTATTCTAATAACCTGGGTGCCCATCATATGGAACATTATGCATTTCCCTTAGCACTATAATTTTCATCCCTACGAAAATTGACACATATATTTTCCCTTTGTACATGAGTATTCCATCCTATTTCAGTTCATAATAATTAATTTTTAGCTATAAATTGTCTTGTTGTAATGTCTCTTTTATTTTTATATATTGTTGGTTTGAATTTGCAGCCTCTAAAATTCTATATCTTAAATCTGTGTTGAACATGCTAATGGCCGAAATATGCATTTCATGATCTCTTCTACTAAGTGCATCAACCACCTGATTTTCCTTGCCTTTGATATGCTTAATTTCAAAGTCATATTCACTCAGAAATTCCAACCATCTAGTTTGTTTGGTGTTTAATGTTGGTTGTCCAAATAAATGCTTCAAACCACAATGGTTTGTTCTTAACTCAAATATTTGACCCATAAGGTAATGTCTCCACATTTTTAATGCATGAAAAATGGATGCCAATTCCAAGTCATGTGTAGCATAATTCCTCTCATGTTCCTTTAATGTTCGAGACTCATAGCATACTACATGTTGTTTTTTAGTGAGGACTCCATCGATCCCTTCCTTGCATGCATCAATGAACACTACAAATTATTCATATGGATCTGCAATGTTTAATATGGGTTCACTTGTCAATATGTCTTTCAGCTGCTAAAATATTTCTTCACACTTGGAAGTCCATTCAAATTCCACTCCCTTCTTTTGAAAAGAAGTGATTGGGATTAGAATATTTGAAAATTCTTTTATGAATCTTTGGTAATAACCTACAAGACCCATAAACGATATGACTTCTATCAAATTTCTTAGCATTGGCCACCCTCTAATGGCCTCTATCTTCTCAGGATCAACTATTATCTCATCTACTGACATAATATGCCCCAAGTAGTGAATCGTTTTTTGATAAAATGTGCACTTACTTAGTTTGGCATACAACTTGTGCTCTCTCAAAAATTGCAACACCATTCTTAAGTTTTGTTTATTCTCTTCTTTTATCCTCAAATAGACGAGTATATCATCTAAGAAAACAATCACAAACTTGTCTAGGTATTCCTTGTGATCTGAAAATAGAAGGCTGACTTGTTATGCTATGCAAGCACCCTCTACTTCATTAAAATAAACTTTACAGGACCTTGCTTCATGTGTTAAAATATGCAAGATAAACTTATGTGTTAAGTTTATGTATCTTCTTGTAAATGCTTATGTGTGAGGATATGTTCTTTTAAATGGTTAAAGATGTACTTTCAATAAATACACAACAACATAACTTGCAGCAAATAAACCATCAAACTCAGAACAATCACAACATGATAAAGGAGTTCACCCCCCTCCGGGCTACATCTCCTTGAGACTCCATCAATGGACTTGGCTCACTGGGATTAATTTGTCAAAAGTTATTTGAAAAGCTGCTGCTCAACTCCAATGGAAAAATAGACTGTACCATTGAGATCAAAACACATAAAAACCCCAAAAATGACTAATAGAACTCTGAAAACGAATCATGGCTCATCCGGGCATGACCTCTTCTACATGTGGCCATAAGCTTCCCTGAGCTTCTCTGTGGAAAAAACACTTGTAAAAGTCCTCAAAAGCCTCTGAAACCTGTCCCAATGTGTTCAGAGCATAACAATTATCCAAACATGATTATTCAATCATAGAAAACAAACATAGTCTCACCAAAACATTTCCTCAATCAATGAGGGCTTCAAGCTCCCTGGAGCTTGTTGAAACTTCAATGGTGAACAAACTGCAAAAGAAGTCTTCAAATGGCCTTGATAACAGTGTCAATGGATTCAGGACGTCCAAAAACCCCTAGCTGGGCTTTTACGACACCTCAATCGGCCAAAAAATGAGATAGATAGGCCTCCTTCCATTCTCTTCCTTCAACCTTGCTGAAACTGGTTCGCCAAAACGCACCTCTGTGTGCTTGAACCTGGCACACATGCAATTTAAAGCGTGAAAACCTAGAACATGCGCACAACCGAATAACTGTGCAAACTGTAGGATGGTTAGGGTGCCTCCAACCCCTAACTGCCTAGCACCTGGGCATATGGGTCATAATATGACCTCGTGCAAAAGCAAAAAGGGCTCCATTTTCCAAACCCCGCACTCCATGTATAAATCGGTGGTCATATGCAAAGGAGTGCGCGACCGAGGGCTAACTCCGTTGTTATACCAAAACCCGCGCGCACAATTTAACCGGTCATATGGATCAATACACACGACCACGGGCCAACCGTTCAAAATGCACGCCATAATATATCGGTCATATGGTAATGCGCAATATAACTGTGGGTTGGGGCTAAGCCCCGGCCCGACCCCCCACCAACTTAACAAACAACCAAAGTTAAATACATATTAACTTGTTTATATAACAAGCAATAGTGCGTGGTGTGTTGGTAGGGCGAACTTTGTTAAAGCTTGGCCGGTGGGGAGGTCCGGGGTTCGAATCCCACGGACTCCACATAAAATTTTATATAACAAACCATTAGCCAATAAAGGGGTGCCACGTGGTAGCCCATGACTGGGCCCCGTGGCACCTTACCATTTGCCAAAACCATGCCACATGTCGTCAAATGATTCGACCAAATCTCAACCAATCTGAAACTGACACATCACCATGTACGGTTAAGCCATGTCACCTTTTCCACGTCAATGTACGGACGTGCCACGTCAGCATCCGTACGGACTACACAGTCAGCATCCATTTTTTTACCTGTTTAACGATTCAGACAGATCGCAATATCTCTCGCTCCCGACATCCGTTTGAGATGAAACGAGTTGCGTTGGGTTCGTGATGACAAGGGCTACTCTCACGTTCATTTTGAGGCAATTCAGAGAACATTGATTTTTGAGCTAAAATTTGACCCCTGGTCCAGATTTTGATCACCTTGAACACTCCATTCATGAGGAACGTGAAAATAACTAGGGAATTTGATAGTCCAAAAGGCATTATCATACATTCATAATTCCCATACCTTGTTCTTAATGATGTCTTGTTGATATCCTCTTCCTTTATCCTCACTTGATGATAACCTAATCTTAAGTGAATTTTGGGAAATATTCTTGCACCTTTCAACAGATAAAAAAATATCATCAATCCTTGGAAAATGATATTTGTTCTTTATTATGACCTTATTCAACTGTCTGAAATCAATACGTAGCCTTAAGGTTCCATATTTATTCTTCACAAAAAGAACTAGGGCTCCTCAATGTGACACACTTGGGCGTATATAACCCTTCTTCAAAAGTTCTTCAAGCTGAATATGTAACTCTTTCAATTCTAGTGTGCCCATTATGTAAGGTGTCTTGGACACTAGGGAAGCTCCTGGCACCAAATCAATAGAGAAGTCAATGTCTCTCTTTGGTGGTAATCCTAGGATTTCCCCAAAAACATCTTAAAAATATTTCAAGACCAGATGGTCTTCAATACTTGTCATTCTATCTCTGGTTGCCTCTTCCATATGGGCTGCAAAAATTTGACATCCTTTCCTTAAACTCTTTTTCAGCTGCATGGATTAAAATTCTCTAACAACTACAACTCTCAAAATGCCTTGAATATTTCCCTATTTCCCTCCTTCATCAAGACAAGTTATTGTATTTTTTGTAACGATATAGGACAACATGATGTTTTTCCAACCAATCCATGCCAATTAGGTAGTCATATGAACCTAATGGTGTGATTTTCACATCTACCTTTGTTCTAAGTCCATTCATGTCTACTGAACAATCTTTAACCAACTCATTGATCTTTCTCTTAGCCCCTGTGGCTGACTGAACTAACCAGGATTTTGTATGCTTATTCTTTTGCAAGTCAGATATTTCAACAATGTTAAAGTTTATGTAACTATGGATAGCTCCATAATAAATTAAAATTTCTATGAGTTGGTTATCAATATTACCTTCCAGAAGGATTGATACTCTTCTTGCTTGTTTTCCAAAGCGTCATAAATCCTTGGAAATTTTCCTCTTATGTATTTAATTGTTTCAACCTCGTGAATGTTGTGGACAATCCTCATTCTTTATCCTTTGTGAGGGTAGTCCCTATACAAGTGATTTCCCTCATATCCCCAACATTGTACAGACTACTTCCTTGGTCTTTTCCCGAATGAATCTGATTCCTTATGCTCATTTTGGGTTGATTGTCCTTGTTGATTTTTTTGGGAGTTGTTTTTAAGAAAGGGTGTCTTAAAACCTTTCTATGTTTTCTCTTTCTTCCCCTTCATATTGTCATTCCAAGTTTTTTGGAAGACTGGCCTCCCTCTGCTTTTCTCATAAATACGGTTTTCTCTCCTTATGGTCTCCTCCAAATTTTTGGGGTTATCATATTGTATCTTGTCACTATAGAAGGAGGGAAACCCACTCATAAATATTTGGATTTTTAATTTCTTGTCCTTGATGAAGCCAACATACTTCAACAACTCAAATAACCTCTTATCATGTTCATCCATTGTCATGCTTCCAAACTTGAGTTCAAAGAACTCTTTCATCTTCCTCTCATAGTAATGCTCAGACAAATATTTATCTTGGAGATATCCTTTGAATTGCCTCCATGAGACATTCCTCTCATCAAGGAATTTTGCTTTCTTAAGTTGATCCCACCACATGGTTTCCTTTCCTTGCAAGTGGTAGGTTGCAATTCTTGTTTCTAACCTAGAGGGATAATCATGCAGGTAGAAATATTTCTTCATTTCCAATAGCCATACCTCATGCTCTTCACCCTTTATTTTCTCAACATTAAAATTTGGTGGTTTTATTTTCCTTAGTTCACCTTGCAAGATGTCTGCCTCGTGCCTTCTCCTCTTCCTCCTGACAGAAGATACACTTTGGCTACTCTCTGACTCTGAATTTTCATCATATATCCTAGTGGATTTCACTAGGGAATTATGGAACCTAATCGTACTCCTTGATTTTCTATCATTCACATGTTCATCCCTTCTTCTATGGGATATGAATGATATCACTCATCTAGCACTAGCTAGTTTATTTGTGCCAAAGTATTTATTGTCTTGCCTCTGCAACATGTTCAAGATTTCTAGTATCTCTTCTTGATCTTTCATAGTCTTTTCATTATCATCCCTATAGCTCTGCACTTCTCTCTGCAAGATTCTCATAGTTACATGCTCCTTCTTGCCTCTTCTTCCATTAGACCGTGTATCAACATTTCCCATGTTGACATGTATACCTCTTCCTCATGATTGTAGGACCCTTGGGCATCCTCCATAACTATGTTTCTCATACAGGAACCAAAATACCTTCCTGTACCTCTAAAATTTTCAAGAAAATGTGCATGCAAACAATTTTCTATTAGACATAGATATATACATACACAATTCTGAAAAATAATGCAAAATTGTTTTTTTCTCTTTAATGCCACCAATCATCTTCATCTTCTTTTGCATTGATTGTATTTTAAACTTCCAAGTTCAATTTTCTGGGTTGATATATGGATCCTCCTCTCCAAGGTACTTCCAATGACTACTTTCTTTCTCAATTCTAAGATCTGAGCAGAAAGTTATAGCCATATGAATATTTATAATTTACCCCTTTTGTACACTTTTCATTCTAGTGGAATTAATCTGAGACACCAACTTATGTTACTTGTAGAAGTAAATATATCAGGAACTAGGGAAACTTTTGTATGATATATAAATAATAATGATGAAAATGATTTCATAACAACTCTCATATTTTCAATATGATGCTCCACTAAAAACATGCAACAATATGAAAATGACAACTTTGTCCTTTACACTCCTTTTTCCAAACTTTGATTTTTCAGCCAAACTGGTTATCTCCCAAACTACACACTTCTGGAAAAACTTCACTACACCAAATTTTTCTGGATAAATGAGTATAGAAAATGTTGAGTAAATAAAATTTTCCATAGTTTCCATCTTGGGACCCTTTTTCTCCTCTAAAATTCCCAAAA
>SNQJ01S0091622.1:9163-19881 GCA_010110895.2 Picea sitchensis | reverse complement strand
TTTTAATTGGTTTATTTCTATTTTGGATTTGCATTGGGTGTTTTTGGAAACATTTCACATTCATAGTTTTTCAATTTCCCTAATCACATTCATTATATTTTAATTTTATTTTTGGACATGAGGGATTGACTTTTACCTACCATGCATTTTTCCTGAAATCCAAATTTATATTATCTTTATTGTTTTATTTTATGAGATTTATTTTCCATAGTTGGACGTTTTGATTTTCCCAACCACATTTTTATATTTTCATTTTTCATTTTTATTTTTTTGTTCATATTTTTAATACACACACACGTGTGTGTGTGTGTGTGTGTGTGTGTGTGTACAAATTGAGTGGGCCTAATGGCTAAGAACATGTGTTTCCTCCTTGGAGGTCACAAGTTCAAATCCATAGGGGGGTAGGGTACATATACCTCAGTAGACTTTAGCAGTCAAATCACTACATGGAGGGGGTCCCTTGTCCCACAAATAAGAGGGTCGAATACACCATTTTGGTGTCTAGCTTGTCCATGACCTTAAAAATAGATTAATATTAATATTATTAATATTATTATTCATGATCTAAATTATGACATTGGACTCATACCATCAAGACTTTCATTTCAAGATTCTTACCATTGGGTTTTCCCTTTCGAGAATACACATTCGGGTTTTCACCCTCGGATATTTTTTTTGAAGACATTAACCCATAAACCCTACATACCCATCCTTATCACAAACCTTTTGGGCATTATCTTCCCAAATTATTTAATTATTTTCTTGGATTATTTTTCAAGATTTGATTTTTGGACATGGATTTTTGGGACAACCCTGTCAGGCATTATCTTCGCGAATTATTTTTCGACATTTGATTTTCGGACATGAATTTCAGGGATATGAATTTCAGACATGAATTTGTGTACATTTTGAATTTTGTATTATTATATTATTTTCCGTTTTCGGATTTGCACATACAAGGTTATTTTGTTTTATTTTATTTTCCATTTTTCTCCANTTCGGACATGAATTTCAGGGATATGAATTTCAGACATGAATTTGTGTACATTTTGAATTTTGTATTATTATATTATTTTCCGTTTTCGGATTTGCACATACAAGGTTATTTTGTTTTATTTTATTTTCCATTTTTCTCCATATTCAAGGCCAAAATATTAAAGCGAAATGAACACTCCATACCTATCCTAACCCATACAAATTACCATGGGAGTAAAAAAAAATATAAACCCATTGCAATCAATACTCACAATGCATGTGGGAGAAAACATTAAGCATATAAGATCAACGATCAAGATTAACTCAGAGATGAGATCAATGGCTGCTGAGTGTGCACTTCCAAGAGCCATATCTTGAGTTTCAGGTGGCCAAATTGGGCACAATATGGATTGTTGGAAATATGGGAGTGTGAAGAACATGTTGGAAGAAGTGTTTTTTTTTCATATTGACAATAGAAATAACCAAAATTTTTGAGAAAAGAGGAGGCATGATTTTTCTTGGATATTTGTTATGAATTTTTCCACAACCCACAACTTGAGTTTCCAATAGACAAATTGGGAAAACAAGATCTCGTTGGAAAGCTCAGGACTTGAGGAATAATATGAAATAGTATTTTTTTCTTAATTGGTATTAAAAATTTCTCATATTTTAATCAATTTATACTATTGTTAATGTCTCATCTTTTACTATCCTTTGACTATATTCACATTTTGACAGGAAAGAGAGGAGGTGAAGAATCCAAATGAAGACACAGATGTCAAGAAAATGAAGAGTCTAATAAATTGAATGATTGTAACTGCACAAGATAAAGAGGAAGCGAGGAATCCAGAAGAGAAACAGTCCTAGTGGGAGTGACGAAGAAATGCTATAAATGAAAATTTTCCCTTAGTGACGAGGGGGATTGAATAGCCCAAAATTGGGTTTGTATATTCTTATCAAGCTTGAGGATGGATTTGAAATCTCTTAGCTTTTACTTGTATCTCAATTTGAGGAATTTATTCTAAAGGATGAATATAAGGAACAATTGATCCATGGTCTATTCACGCAATAGTGCACTATTGTCGATTAGTTATTTTCTACAACAATTTGTCATTTCCGTTAATTGGTTCTATAGGAAATAATTATGAATGGATTATGAAATCGATTATGGGGACATATTCAATGTATCTATGTGCATATGGGTATGCTAGTATAGTTCCTTATTTTGAAATGTGAATTCTTTTATGTTTCCATAAGTAAAACTATATGTCTGCAATTGATTTTGGTTATTGTTAAATTAGGAGTAGTTAGAAGTTAGAATAGGACTGCATTTGCATAGTATATTATAATTACAATTAGGATTTAGATTATATTAAATTACCAAGTCTTTCTTCAGAGATAAATTCATCTAGTTAGCAACAACCAAGCCCGCATACTTGTGGAGATTTCCATACCAAACATGAGAAGATATGATTGAGACTGGCTAGCAGGCAATCTTCCCTCATGTTGGCATGGGGAAATTTTCCTGCGTCAACAATCCCCTAAGGGTGACACTTTGTGTTATTCCTTTTGTTTAAAATTTGAAAAAAAAACAATGTAGCTAAGTGTGAAGCCTTGTTATTTGGATTAAATATGGCTAAGGACATGGGAAAGGTGACTCTAATTTGGTAATCCTATAAGTAAATAATCAATTTTCATGCAAGAATGATAAATTAAATAGGTATATAAATGTAGTGTGGGATGCCATGGAATGGTTTGATGCTTTGTCATTGGAAGATGAGAATATAATGTTTAATGAGAGAGTTGATGTTCTTTCTATAGCCACCTCAAATCTTCAACCTTACAAGGATTTGTTGGAAGGTGGGAAGTNAAATGTAGTGTGGGATGCCATGGAATGGTTTGATGCTTTGTCATTGGAAGATGAGAATATAATGTTTAATGAGAGAGTTGATGTTCTTTCTATAGCCACCTCAAATCTTCAACCTTACAAGGATTTGTTGGAAGGTGGGAAGTTAGAGATCATATTTAGACCATCTATGCCCGACAACGTTCAACATTGGAAATTTTTTATGATGATGCACAAATTATAAGACTCATTAAAAACCTTCAAGAGTTTACTGAGAATGAGATTGATTGGAGAGAATAAGGGGTAGAGTATTAAGAGTAACAAAAAACAACATAATCCATGTTTCCCTTGTTCTTTTGGAAATGATGTTTGAAATAAATGACATGTACAAGAAAAAGAAAGAAATGGTTAAACCTAATGAGTACATGGAGGTTAATATTGGTTCCCCAAAAATTCCAAAGATTGTGAAAATTGGTAAAGGAACTTAAAGTGAAGAAAGAAGGGAAATTGAGAATTTGATCAGAAAATATAGAGATGCCTTTGCTTGGTCCTATGATGATTTGAAGGATTAAAAAGGTGATATTATCTAGCATACTATATCTTTGAACGATGATGCCAAACCTTTTGGACATAATTTGAGACTGAGTAATTTGAATTTGTCTCTCTGCATTTAGAAAGAGTTACAGAAGTTGCTTGAAGCCAAGATAATTTCCCCTACAAGGTATTCAATCTAGTTATCCAACCTTGTAGTGGTAAGGAAAAAGGCAGGTGAGATTAGACTATGTGTTGATTTCAAGAATCTAAATGTTTTTTCTGAGAAGGATAATTACCCATCACCCAATATGGAGTATTTATTGAAAATAATTATAGGATCAACAATGATGTCATTTTTAGATGTTTTTTCATGCTACAATCAAGTGTGGGTGAATGAAGATGATAGACATAAGAATGCCTTTACCACACCTTGAGGAGATTTTGAGTATTTAAGAATTGGTTCAATTAATGCAGGTGACACTTTTTAGAGAGCCATGGACTATGCATTTAGAGATTTTATGGGGAAAATAATTGAGATATATCAAGATGATCTCACTGTGTTTTCAAAATAAATAAGTTATCATGTTGTAAATCTTAGGCAAGTGTTTGAAAGATGTCGCAAGTATGGAATATCATTGAACCCAAAGAAGTCTATATTTGGGTTTCTTGAAGGAGATATTCTTGGGAATATAGCTTCAAAAGATAGGGAAAATGTTAACCTTCAAATGATTAAAGGTATCAAAGAAGTATTTGTAAAATCCCCACTATAATCCCCAGTTTAATTTATGCATAATGTAGATATGAATGTGGCTATGGCCAAGCGCTGTAATATGTGAATGTATTTTTCAGTTTTTAAATAAATAAAATGTGATGCCAACTGCTGGGGGATATGGACATAGATGGGGGCTAAGTTTTCCACAAGATACGAGAGTGTCTAAGAGGGGTCCAAGGGGGAAATTAATTACGGGTATTAATTCAACCCATTTTCCTGAATTTTATTATATTTAGGGATAACTTCTATTTAATGTTTGAGTGTATGAGAGCCCAATCATTAAACTCATGTAAGAGGGTGGGCGTGAGAGTCACATCCCATATTTACTGGAGAGCATGGGGTTGAAGTATAATCAATATTTGGCATAATGATTAGTCAATTGTCTTTGGAAAATAGAGGAAATTCGTATGGGCAATGAAAAAAAGTTTTTACACATTCATTTTTACATGAACAATAAGCAAAGAGTAGAGAAAAAAAAAGCATTGTAGATAGAACAAGAAGGCTAGGTGAAATTTGTATCATGTTGGCCCTTTTTGGAGAACTTTGAAGCTGGAGATTGAAGAGTCAGTTTGTTAGGAATGAAGAGTGAACTCTTGTGTGAATTTCATTATAACAACAAGTGTTATTGTTGTTGCTGGTATATTTCCTGGAAATGAGTTCCCTCAAGTTCCCAATAGAGAAATTCCTAGTTACATATGTTAGAGAGACCCTGATAAATGAATAGGACACCTGTTGGTTTAGATCTTTCTTTCACTTCTTGGGCTGACCCATGTTCTGATCTCATCAAGTTTCCAACAAAAACCTCTAAAACTATTGGCCCTCCTGGTAAACCAGAAGGCAACGCTACGCATAGAGGGCACTGCCCAATCTCACCCGAGATAGCTTTATGGGTGACTACAATACTCAGGCGTTTGCAATCTAGGAATGAGTGGGGGTCTGTGGGGTGGTTCTTTCTTCTTCACACATTAATCTTACTAATGATTTAAGTATTACTAAGATTCATTCATCTTTTTCCTCATGCATGCATGCTAATACATCTAACTTAACCATTCATTCATAAACTAATCATTGACAAAAGGTAAACATTCAAGAAAATCACATAGAGCACAAGTTTTACCATGGTTCACCCCCTCCTGGGCTACGCCCACAAAGATTTGGATTCTCTGCTCTTTTATTTAGTTTGTTGCAAAATATGGTGCTGCACGCATTACATCTTCAATCATACAATCATGATGAGGTTAAGGAATCTCTGTGAGGTGGACTAGATCACAAAAATCTCCTCAATGTGTGACCTAACCCTCAAAATACAGCTTACTTGATTCTTCTACCACCTTATTACAATCATAGTAACCATTAACAACTCACCGAACCTCTAACCTAGACCTCTTATGTTCTTATTTATACTATTTTACAGGCTTATAGCCATTACAATATTTATCAAACACCCTAACCCTATCATGGTTAGGCTTGCTTGACTACGTGCCACGCTGATTTTCCTCTTGCATACTTCTTTTCCTTCTTTTTCTACATGCTACTTTCTTGCCATCTATTGCGTGTGCTCCAAAATTAGGCCTTCTTTCCAAAATTAGGTCTTTCCCAAAATATACCTTTTCTCCAAAACTGTGTCTGTGCCCAAAATAAACTTCCTTATCAAAATAGGCATGTGCCCAACATGCCCCCAACATTGACATGTGGCTCTTCCCGAGCCACTCAGGTGGTGCGAACTCCCTGAACTTCCATGTCAAAAATATGGAACGTTTCTGCTAGTTCCTTCCCTTTTTCTCTCATCTGCACAACTTTCCTGTTAGCGGCTCTATTGTCTGTGTTTTTATCTCCTCCTCCATTAATGTTGCACTCTTTGTTTGTGCTTGTGATCTACTTGTCTTATATTCTTCCAACTGCACAATCATTTGTGCTACTTGTTCTTGGAGGGGTTCCAATTTAACTTGTCTTTCTTGCTTCTGTTTCTGTGTTGTTTTCAACTCTGTTTGCAGAGTCTTCATTTCTTGAGTGCCCTTCAAGTGCTCCATGATGTTAATTTTTTTTTTGTCGTTGCTTTAGCTCTTGTATGGAAGCGTTGATTCTCTCCTCTTCTTGGTCCCATTGTTGGACCTTTTCATCTTCTTCCAGGATAGTTCATATCTGTGTTGTTATGTCGAACAACTCTTCTACTTCCCTTGTTTCTTTATCCATATCAATTATTTGGAGTGTATATTGTTGTTGTCTCTATTCGCAAACTTCGGGAGGAGTCGTAGGATTGATCCTTTCTTTTAACTCCTCAATTTATGGCTTATATTTGTCAATTGTTTTGCGAAATCATGTTGATCTTCTCCTCTGCACTCCTCTCAGGTGCTTGTGCACTGTCTGGGATGTGATCATAAACAACTATTAATCCATGTTCTAATTTATCTCCATGTTCTTTCTTATTTCTCCTCCTCTTTCTCCAAGGTCAGTTGGTTGCATTTGATTTGTATCATTTCAACGACTCTTCTACCCACCTCCAAGTTTTTTGCATCCGTGCAAGCCTTGTAATGGACTTCTTGCATGAAACTGGCCTGGAGTCTGTATAGTGCTTTGGTGGGTATTTGTGCCATGAAAAATTCCAATTGTTCCATGTCCCCCAGGGGTTTCTGTGCAGTATCTTGATCTAATATGATCATTTGGTGTGTGATTATAAATGTCTCCCTGCCTTGGACTACCAACAACACTGTCTCCTCTCCTTCTTTCTACGCAAGTGGTTGCTGTGTCTTTTCCTATTGTTGTGTTGTGGCCTATGGTCCTTCTTGGATTCAGAGTTGTTGTATATTATCATGGAACTCTATGAGCTTGGACATGATCTCTTCTATTTTCACCTCTACAATGCAGACCACTTCTTCCCCCCTATCTTGGACTTTGTCTCTGACTAGCTCTGCATCATCCTTTGTTAGAGTGATGACTGGGGCTTATGCTTCCTTATTGTCTATGAGGGATACACCCCACTTGTTATACACTAGGTCCTTTCTTCTCCAGCTTTTTAAGTATCCTTATTTCCAGTCCGTGGTTGGTTGTCTGTCCTTATTGTTGTTTTTTTTCTCCTTGATCATTTCGGTACTACGCTACTCCCAACTAGCTGATTCCATGTTGTAGTTGTTCTAGTATTATCAGTCAGGCTATTTGTTCTCACTGAAGATCCTTCTTCAGCCTTGCCCTTAGGCCTGGAGGATTATGCCCTGACTGTTCTTGTTGTTGGTTTTGTTACTGGAAATTTCCACTATGCAGGCCAATCTTTAACTATCCAGTCCACTTCTTCTTTGGTGACGCAATACTACATTTCTAGCCATTCCTTCTTTGGATCCCTTGCAGCTTGGATCCACATGTGGTGCCTAGATTCCTTGAACTTGGCTATCCCTTCTGTCCCTTGAAATACATCCATAGGTATGCGCCACACATTGGTTTTTCATTGTTGTATATCTTCCAACAACATTGCAAAAACTGTGTTGTTTGCTTGTTGCGATTTATTGTCCTTGTCCTTCTAGAGGGACTCATATCTGGTTGCATAAAATTTCCCTTTCCTATCTAGGAAAGCTGAGAAATTTTGTTCCTCCCACCCTTACAAAGCTATAAGGATGATCATTCAGGAGTAATGGATCTCAGTTCCATTGTCTTGTGTGTCTCTACAATCTACCCAAAACTGGTTCAGTAGGTATGGTGCCTAGTTGAACATTACCCCTTTCGCGCACTGCACAACTACTGCAATATCGCCTACTGATGCTTCTTTTTTGTAGAATTTCCTCAACAGTTTGCAAGACATAAGATTGTTGGCGATCCATGTCGCATTATCATTGATATCCTTGATTAAAATTCCCCTATTACCCCCAACTGGTGCCAAACTGTGCTTTAACCAACTATGTGATTTATTTCACGTGCGCCTTGTTATCCAAGTATTCCTCTGGCTGCACATCGAATGTAGGGAGTCATGTGATATTGGAAATTAGTGCCACATCTATCTATACTGGCCTATCTATCCATAGGATGCCTCCATGTATGTGGGAGACTAGTTGTTTAACACAGATCTCGACGTTCTTATCGCAGTTGAAATGCAGTATATCCAACAGGTTCATGATTCTAGAGTTATACAACCCCGTTATCCACTGCACAGTCTCCATTATTGGTTTACTAAGGGGTTCAAATTCCCATTTTTTTATTAAATAAGTCTCCTTGACCAAATCTAGGAATTTGGCTGCATCACACACATCATGGTCTGCGTACCTAAGTTTTGGTACCTTTCCTAGCATATCATCCACAATAATCATTGCGTCTGGGAGATATGGGAGTGTAACATCCATGGCATCTTGCGCCTTTCTTTTCTGTCCCACAAAAGATGGGCCTACCTCTACTGCATTTTCACCCTATTCTTCTCTTTTGGACTCTGGCCGGTTGGTGATATCCTTGACCAACACTTCCTTATGTTCGTGGGACTATCACGGTCCCATTGTTTCATCGAGCTTCGCAGGCATATGAGGGTTACGGTTTGGAATACCATTATGGGCCCCACAAATCTACCCTATTTCATATTTCTGCACTGTTAATGTTTCCTCTTCAATTTGTGTCAGGTTAATTGATTCTGTGTCCGAGGTGGTAACATCTTCTAGATCGACCACATTCTCAAGCTATGTCATTCTTTCCTTACGCCTTTGTCCCTGCAAAGTAACCCGAACGTACTGGCCTTGTGCATCGAACTTTGGTGGGGTCATCCTCTCTCAAATTCACACACTTTCTTTCTTTTGCGTAAAATGCTAGCTAGGGAACACACTCTGTTTATCGCTATGTGCTAAAAAATCGCCAAGTGTTGAATAAACACAACCTTCCACCTTTTATAGAACCAGTTGTATTTTTTTTTCACTTTTCGCGTGCATTTGCATCGAGTGTAATGTTTCCTGCACATTGTCTTCTGATGTTTGTCGCGGTAATTACTGCGTGCAATGTTTTTCACACTTTCTTATGGTTCAGTCAACTTCTGCATTTTTTTGTGTTTTTCTTCCGTTTCCTATTTTTGTATTTATTTTTTCATCTTTTTATTTATTTTTATCATTTTTTTGTCCTAATCTCTGCTATAGTACACTATATACATGCCTTTCTCACTACGTTGTGACTTTTATGGGCTAGTAGGTCGAATGTCCCTGTATAGTTTCAGTCGACTATCGTTGATCATTCCTTTCAGTTATGTTCCTCCCAAATCTTTTAGTTGAACATATACCCCATCTATGTCAGTCTTTACTTCATATGGCCCTAGCCAATGCATTCTAAACTTACCAGGATGTTGAAGAAATTTAATGTCATAGAGAAGGACTAGATCTCCCTCCTTAAAACTCTTCTTTTTAATATGTTTGTCATGCGAGGATTTGTCTCTTGCTTTCTATACTTCCTGGTGAAATCCTGCTAGAATAATTTCCTCTTCCATTTCCATTAGTTGAATTAACCTCTATTGTACTGTGCCTCTTTTTGTCATGTTGGTAATTGTTTCTACGCGTCGACTGGGTACCAGAAATTCTAATGGTACTGCTACTTCCTTCCCATACACCAATCTGAATGGTGTCTGTCCTATTAACTTATTACATGTGGTCCTATATGCCCATCATACTACTGGTATTTTCAAGTCCCAATCATCCATGTTGACATTGCAGATCTTTGTTAGAGCATTTTCCAAGATCTTATTGAAAGCTTCTACTGTTCCATTTTCCTGAGGATGGTATGGTGTACTCTTCTAGTGATAGACTTCAAAATCCTCAGTCATAGACCTCATGGTATTCTTGATAAAATGAGTGCCTTGGTCACTCATCAAAATCCTTAGACATCCAAATCTGGCGATCACTTTCTCAAACAAGAAGTGTGTTGTTGTCTATGTGCTACAGTCTTTGACTGGCGTTGCTTCTGCCCATCTTGTTAAGTATTTAGTTGCATTGATGATATTCTAGCTCTTGAACTTTTTGTTGGTAGATTAATAGGTCCCACATAGTCTATTGTCCATTTGTCAAATACTTGCAGAGTCACTTGTGGTCTTAGAGGCATCTCATCCCTTCTGTTGGGTTTGACAACCCTCCAACATACATCACATTTCTGACAATATTCCTTGGCATATTTATGGACTGTTGGCCACCATAATCCTGCATGCAATAAATTAGTGTCCTCCAACTATATGGACTGTGGTATATTTTCCTACATAGTGTCCTCCAACTATACCTTGATGAGATTCTGTCAAAATTCTGGTCCTTTCATGCTCTAATACACACCTTCTCAAAATGTTATCTACGCCCATCTTGTATAAATGTCATGCAATAATTTGATAGTCTGCATCTCTGACTACCATATTTTTCTTCTGCGTAGTGATAAAATCCCGTGGCACAATCCCTGTACTTAAGTATTCAATAATATCAATGAAGTATTCATCAACTACCTGCACTGAAAATAATTGTGCATCAGAGAAATTGTCTTCCAAGTTAGTAGGTTACTCTCCATTAGTTACCCTTGA
Source organism: Picea sitchensis (assembly GCA_010110895.2). Lineage (NCBI taxonomy): Eukaryota > Viridiplantae > Streptophyta > Pinopsida > Pinales > Pinaceae > Picea > Picea sitchensis. The sequence goes on along the minus strand of SNQJ01S0091622.1, from coordinate 9,246 downwards.
TAGATGATCATGTCCTACATTCATCTTCCTTGGTTTCACTATTACTTCCAAATCAAATTCTTAGAATAACAATATCCATAAAC
>SNQJ01S0091621.1:20157-46813 GCA_010110895.2 Picea sitchensis | reverse complement strand
CTCCTCTGGTTCTTCTGGTTCTTCTTCTTGGCTCTCCCCTGAGTCAGATTCATATTCATCATAAATAGGGACCGCGGGTAAATTATGCTCTTCAAACTGCTGCTCGGTGACCTCTGTGTAGGCTGTAAAATGCACCCTTTTCTGGTCCTCCTCCTGCTCTCCATAACTCTCCTAGGGATCAGATCCGTAATCATCGTAAATAGGATCCCTGGGGTTCTCTTTAATCCTAGGTAAAAATATATCATGGAAAACCCCTTGAAGAAAAAGAGAAGAATCCTCTTCCACAACCATCTCTTCTTTAAAAATGGGAAGGTCTTCGTCATCATAAACAGGACTGCTAGGAACATCTACTTCAACCCTATATCCAGGTGAGCCATCTACTATAGACCACATCTGCTCTATAAACTCATAATTTCCACAAGAGGCATGTTGATCTTTATGAGCATCTAAAAGAACAGATGCATCTGAAATGATGTCATATGCTTCTATTCTAGGGCTAACAAAATTAATATCATTCAACACCTCTATATTTTCATAGAAAATGATTTCCTCCATAGTAAAAGCTTCATCATAAACATGGTCTTTAGGACCAACAAAGGATTCATGAAGTGAAGAAAACTCCTCACAACAGTTTTCATACAAACCCTCAGATGGAAAGTAATCTTTACAAAATGAATGGAAAGCTGTATGAAAACCTTTCAAAGAGTGGATGCTTGCAGCGGGAAGAGATCGACACCAATCAAGAGTAGCTCCCTTTAATGAATACCTAAACAACTTAGTCCAGACATCTTCATGCGTGATATTAAGTCGATCAATAACTCCATGAAAGTCCAGTAAATGCTCAGCTGGTTCCTCCGAACTCTTTGCGTGAAATTCAGGGAGGAAATTTTCCCATATGTCTCTATCAGGAAGTGCATTAGGAAAACCAACTATCTGGGAAAAGTCACAGAAAGAAAACCTTTGAGCTAATATTTTCTCCATATCGAACCAGTGGAGTCGCTGATTGATCCTTGAATCATGGAGCCGCTAGGTGAAAGATTTACAGCTTTGAATGTGCGTGGTCCTTGTTCACCATCAAAGGCTAGATCTTAACGTTGTCATTACCCCAGGAAGCTTCTCAGGTTGAGAAAGCAGGTGCTGAAACCTTCTTGAGAAATCTCCTCTGGGTAAGCTTTCAGGTGTGCTAAAGTAGCCACAACTGAAACAATGATGTGGAAACATGGGAGTCGCCACAGTGGAGTCGCCGGGTGCATAGTAGCAATCTTCAAGGGCTCTGATGCCTGATGCACCTTCAAAATCAAAAGCTCGATGTTGTTCAATCCCAGGGGAAATTTTCAACTTCGTCCCTAGCAACGATGCCAGAAATGTTAGCATTATAAGTCACTCCTGGATTGCGGCAGGAGTAGAGCCCAACACCCATCAGTTTATGTCATGAATAAATTTAATGGGTGATCAAATGGGTAGAGACCCAGGAAGGTATCACTCTAACTTAGGGACCAGGCCTGGTATGTAAAGAACAAAGGAGGTCTTGATCTAACTTCCGTCTGTGAGTTGATTGTAAAATGAGCAGGTGGAAGACTTGGTGAGATGAGTGAGAAAGACTGCTTTGGGCATCAGGCCTTTCAACAGCTTGAGGAAGAAAAGCTCAGAATACGAGATCCTCTTGGTTCTGAGCTTCGGAAAACTGAAGGGTGACTTGACTGGATCCTCCAATTCCAAATCATTTAGCGTTGAGAAAATACAAGAACTAGTTAGAGACAATGAAACTATTACAATGATCCAACCTAAATCATCCTATAACAGTGCAACTCGACTGGATCCTCCGATTCCGAGCTGTTCTAACATAGTGTAAACAAAGAGACAAAAAGAAGTTGACATTCATAAGGTAAGAAGTCTCAAATGCCAATACATAACCAGATCAACCAATGCTTCATTAAAACTTTACAATCGAGAGCCTAGCTCAACCATTGATGATAAACAAAATGGAAAAAATGCCTACATATACTTGGAGCTGACTCAGGCGTTGAAGGCGCGATCATATCATGAATTCAATGCTTGACGTTGAGGAGCTTCTCTGTTAGGTGGCGCATGTAGACGTTGGGAAGATTTCCCATGCAGTTGTTTGTCAGACGCAATATCTGTCAGGATGGACTGTCAGTCCGCCTCTACGCTTGGTCCTTTCCTGGCCTTCTATTTATGGAAGAATACGATGTTCAACCACCATCAACTACCACAATAATTGCTTCCTTGGGATTGGGAATGGCCTCGGTCAACTTCTATACTCAGACGATGTGGCAGCTTTTCTTTGGATGTTGCTTTGTTGGACTGCTACGAGGGGACCCCTATGGAGGACGTGGATGAGGGTGAGACGAGAGGTGCTGAGGTGGAAGCACCAAGTGGCGAAGAAATGGAGGCTGTGACACCAGATGATGAGGCGATGTACCGCAAGAAGGTGACAATGAGGCCGTAATGCGACAGGTTGGGACTGAGGACACAACGCAGGTGGAAGTGGCGTAGAGTATGGAGGTACAGGTGTTAGAGGGTAAGAGGGTCTAAGGGGAAAAGGAACATGACAATGGGTAGAGCGGGGGGACGGGTATGTGGTAGAAAAAGGTAGAAGAGGAGCGGGAGATGTGACAGGGGAAGACACATTGAGGAAGGCGGTAGGCAGAGGGAGTAGGATATGTGACAAGAGGGGGCCCGATTTAAACCGTCAATTCCGGACCCCCCCCCTTTATTAAAGGCAGAATAGCGGGGGGGGGGGTCCGAAATCCATTCTCAACCGCAAATCCAGGCACCTGAATCTTAGCCGCTCAAACTTGCATGCTCAATTCTGGACCCCCCCCTTCGCCTTAAAGGTAGAATGGCGAGGGGGCTCCAGAATCCAACCTCGACTATAGATCTGGGCATGCAATTCCTGGCCGCATAGATTTTCCCATTGCTTAACGGATGCACATTTGTGCTCAAAACTTAGGATAAGTGGGTTTTTCAACCCACTACTTTGCTTTTACCACTCCAAGGCCCAAACCATCAAGGAGAACACCCTTATACAAGAAATGTTGCTAATATAAGATAAGCTTGATGGATGAAGCAAATTCGAGTTCCTGGAAGACAAGAATTCAAATGAAGACTTATTGTGGGTGATACAAAAAGGTGACACTGTGACTACCTCCTTCATGAAGATGTCAGAGGACAAAGATCATCCATGTCCCATTGGAGAAATCATATCAACACCCTCGGGTATGCACTTGCATATATGTTATTTGTATCATTGTCATGAGGGTAGTTGCAAGACGAAGGAGCCTTTTGCTGAATTTATGGATCCATAGGAATCTCAGTGCATTCAGAGGAACAACAGACTGGAAGTGAAGACTCCAGGTTTGATTGTTGTAATTGAAATTCCTCTAAACTATATTTCTAAAGTTTTCTACATTACAATTATGTGTTGTAGCTGTGACAACAATCCTTAAATTGTTTTGATTCTAGAGATGTACTCATTATTATCCTTTAGGAGATATTATTGTTTTGTTTCCTCTTGTTTTCTTGTTCCAGACAGGTTAAGAAAAAAGGAAGATGCTTATCCTTCAGAGGGAGTCACTTGACTCGGAGGCAATAAAAACTATTTGAGAGATAGGAAGAATAGAGACATCATTGAGAGAACCAATGAAATAATGAATGATCAAAATCTTTCTATGATTCTATGGACAAAAGCATGCATGACACAGTATATGTTCAGAACAAGAGTCTTCACCAGACTTTGAAAAACATAACTCCTGAAGAAACCTTCACTAGAGTGAATCCTAATATTGAACACTTCAGGATATTTGGGTGCCTAGTGTATTTTCATGTACCCAAAGAGAGGAAGTACAATCTAGACCCTTCAGGGAGAAAGAATACATTTATGGGATAAACAATGAATCTTCGAAGACATTCCAGATCAACATCCCTGGTCAGAGAAAGATTGAGACAAGCAGAGATGTTTTCCTTGAAAAAGAGATAGCCTTTCAAAGATCCAAATAATCTCAGATGGATATTGACAGTGAGACAATACCTTCTCCCCCTTCAACATTTTAGAGGGAGGCAAACATTATTCTAGCTGATCCAATTGCTCCAGTTGATATGTCCAGAAATATTGCAGTAGGGCATAAAAGGCCTGCCTAGGCTTACTCTGTAGGAGGTAGAGGAACATACAATCCCCTCAAGGCACATCCCGAGAAATCAAAAGATATTTTTGAGCTATCCTTTAGTCATGAGCCACTTCATTGATTTTGAGCCTCCTTGTCTTGGAGAAGAAATAAGAGAACAAATATGGCAAGATACCATACCAAAAGAATACTAGTATATCTTAAAAGAATAATGTATAATATATTGTTCAGAGACCGGAAGGGAAGTATATGGTAACTTCCAAGTAAATGTATAAGATGAAACATGCAGCTGATGGAAGTGTCAAGAAATACAAAGCGAGATCTATAGCCAAAGGATTCTCACAAATAGAGGGAGTTGTCTATGATGAGACACTTGATCGAGTGAGCTCGATACACTTCCATTTGTACCACCATCCATGATTTGGAAACTATATTATATGGATGGATTCTTGATGAGTTTGGGTTTCATCAAGAGTATTGTTGATCCAAACCTATATTATTACAATGTTGGTGATGAGAGCCTGATTTTGATGAATTATTCAAAAATCCTTGTTGTTGGATACAAGTAAGCTTTGACCTCTAATTTCAAGATGAAGGATATGAGTATGATGCACTACTTCTTGGGACAAGAAGTATGACAGAGGACCGATGATATTTTCATTGAAAATATATAGTGGGAATATTAAAGAAGTTCAGTATGACAGAATGCAAATCCACGATGATGGATTTGAAGAAAATGAATGATGATGATTCAGATGAGATTGATCTAGAATTGATTGGATCACCAATGTATCTGGTTAACACCAGACTTGATTCATGCTATGTAGTGAATGTACTTAGTCATTCCACGAGTCAGACGAGAAAGACTCAGTGGAAAACAACGAAATATGTTTTGAGATATCTACGAGGCACAGTTAGATATGGCATGTGATATGTCTCTATTGTAGACTTGAGTTTGCATGGATATACCTATATATATTTAGCAGAGAATACAATGGATTGAAAGAGAACATTTGGTTGTTTTCTTACCGTGAAGTTCTCCATGGTTTCCTTATGCAGGAGGAAACAAAACTCTGTGGCCTTGAGTACCATAGAAGTTGAGTTTGTAGCATCGAGTGTGTGAAGCAATATGGATTCACAAGATTATGATATATTTACCTGATAATGAGATGGATCCTATGATGATAACTAGAGTTGTGTGTAAATATCTTTGAGAGACCGATATTTCATGATAGATCGAAACACATTGAGATAAAATATAATTATATCAGAGACATGATGCAGAGGAAAATAGTACACATGCAATACCTTCCTACACACGAGAAGATTGTAGACATATTCACCAAATTAGCTTGGTGAATGATACCACCCTAGTTGAGAGGGAGTGTTGATAACTTCAACTAAGAAAAAAGTTCAAAATACATCCATGTGAGACATGGCATGATGAAGAGTGACTCCCTAGATGAGAGGGAGTGTTGATGATTGCAGCTATGCGAGACATTCTCCAGGACACAAACCTGAGAGAGAGTCCTTGAGAGGGGTGTGTGGTTACTATCTGAGATAGAGCTGGAATGTAGAGATGGCCTCCTCCGTACTGAGATTTGAGAAGAAATCCAGATGATTCTCCTGTGTAACGCAATGAGAAAGGAGATCTGCAGAGTTGGACGTGCCTGTGGCTGAGCACAAGGTGAACATGTGAAATCCCAAAGTGCTGGGTGCATCGTCATGAGACAAAAATGAAGATGATGTATTAGCCTCCTATGAGTAGAGAGTTGATGAGAAAATCCAGATGAATCTCCTATGTAATGCAGTGGGAAAGAAGATCTGCTGAGTGGATGTGCCTGTGGACGAGCACAAGTGAACATGATCCTAGTGGCCGAGCACTAGTGAATAAGTGGTTGTTCTGTGTAATGCAGTGAGCCAGATATATGGATATCCCTATGGATGTGGCCCTAGTGGATGAGCACTAGTGGGTGTATAATATACCTTGCTATATTGTTCAAGGGTCAGAGCTTCTTGTAACCCTAATTGTAATGTAAAGGGTACAGGTCGGCCCCACCTTAATGTAATTGATAATTAATGTAAAAGATAATTAATCTAGTTAATATTAATTATATTATGAGATAGAGAGGTTGACCTTGTTGTGCCAATAAACACTTCTTTTGACAGGTCAAGTCTAATATAAGTAAAGGTAAATTCCCCATCGAGGAATCATATCTTTTGTGTGAGTTTGGAAATTTCAAAAAGTACATCTACTTGGGAAAAGTGTGCACCTCTCTTGGGTGCTAGTCTTCTAGGGTTTGCAGGAACCCTCTTGTGTGCTATATTTTCTTGGTGATGAAGGTATTTCTCTTGAAGAATATAGAAAAGGATTTGGCTGGGTTTTCTTCCCTTGTTGAGAAGGGTTTCCCAGGATACTTCTTGTGTTCTTGTGCATGGTGGTTCTTCTTGTGATCATGGTTACTGCAACATTATTGTTTATGGTTAAGTTAAATTCTAAAATGGAGTGAAATTCATGCTTAAACTTGTCTATTGAAAAATCAACAATAATAACTAAAATATAATTAGAATATTCTTCGAAGTTACAATATTTCAACACCCCCCCTTAACGAGAAGGGTATTCTACTGACATGGCCCAATACAACATCATCATGAGAATGAGAGGGCATGATCATCATCAATATCTGGAACACTGACTGGCACATCTATAATATCATCAGAAGTTTTTATCATCATCAATATAATCATCGCTTACAACATGGAGCTGGAGTAAAATCATCATCATCATTGACATGAAGACGAAACATCAACATCGATAGCATGAAGCTAGAAAAAAAATATCAACAACACGAAGCTAGTAAAACAACATCATGAACAACATGAGGTTGGAACAACAACATCATCATCATTTGGAAACATAATGAGGTAGGTGCATCAACAACAACATTTTGTGGTACTTTGACAGACCATCCTTATCGAACCTTTGATATCTTCCTAGGAATCATAGTATTCCCTAGGATATAAAATCCTAACAAACTACCACGTGGTACTCTCACAGACTGTCCTTACTAGACCTTCGAGATTTGCTCAAGAATGATAATATTACCTAGGATATAAAATACTAACCGAGCTTCCACTACTGACCACAACTGACATATACATGCACATGTACTCTGACAGACTGTCCTTACTGGACCTTTGGGATTTTCCTAGGGATGATCAATCACCTAGGATATAAAATCCTAACAGAGCTACCGACTGTTGGTCAGGATACCATAGTATCATCAACATCTCTCCCCCTTTCGAGGGAGGTCCTTTCGGACTACACCAAGCTTGTCTCGAAAGTAATCAAACTTTAGACGAGATAGAGGCTTGGTCAACACATATGCAACCTGCTCATCTGTGCCAACACATTGGAGCTTTACAACTCACATATACACCATATCACGAATGTAGTGATACCATATCTCTATGTGATTCGACTTATCATGGAACACTAGGTTCTCTGTCATATTTATACAACTCTGGTTATCACATAGAATCACGGTGGCTTCCATTTCCAGATCAAACAAAATTGTCAACAACTTCTGAAGCCATATGGCTTCACAACTAGCGGAGCATGCTGCAATGTACTCCGCTTCTACTGTGCTGAGAGAAATATTGGATTGCTTCATGATTTTCCATGAAGTCATGGCTGACCTGAAAATGAAACAACTTCATGAAGTTCTCTTTCTGTTTGAAGCACTTTCATCCAAATATGAATTAGTATAAACATACAATCTGAAGTCATGATCTCCAGTATAACAGAGACCATAATCCAATGTACCCTTAAGGTATCTCATCACATGATTTGTAGCTACAAGGTGAACATGTCTTGGCTCCACCAGATACTGAGTCAAGGTGTTCACTGTAAAGAATATATCTGGCCTGGTATTCATCAGCTACATCAACGAACAAATAATATGTTTGTATAGAGTAACATCAACCAACTTTGATGAAGTATCAACTAGGAGCTTCAAATTTGTTTCCATGGGCGTGTTCATGGATTTACATTCCAACATGTCAAATCTCTTCATTATTTCAACTGCATACTTCTCTTGGTTAAGGAATATCTTCTCTGGGCTCTACCAAACTTCAATACCTAAAAAATAATGCATCGAGCCTATGCATTTCATCTCAAACTCTGTAGCGAGCTTATTTTTTCAATCTATGATGAGATTTTATTTTCCTGTTAAGAATAAATCATCCACATATAGTAGAAATATAACTGGTTCATCGTTCATAACCTTGAAGTAAAGGTTAGGATCAACTTTGCTCTTGGTAAAGCCAAAGCTTGTCATGAAACTATCAATTCTTCCATACCAAGCTCTAGGAGATTTCTTCAATCTATACAGAGCTTTCTTCAACCTGCAGACATGAGTCTTTCTATATTCAAATTCAAACCCTTGTGGTTGTTCTATATAGACTTCTTCTTTAGTAACACCATTTAAGAAAGTTGTTTTCACATCCATCTAGTGCAACTTTCACTTCATTTTGGCTGCAAGAGCTATGATGGTTTTGATAGAAGTGTATCTGAATACATGAGAAAATGTCTCTTCATAGGCAATACCTTCCTTTTGATAAAATCCACGAGCCACAAATATTACCTTATGTTTTTCAATACTTCCGTCTAATGCATGTTTTATTTTGTATATCCACTTGGAAGATACCACATGTTTGTTCTTTGGTATGTGAAATAATTCCCATACATCATTATTTATAATGCTATGGTATTCTTTTGTCATGGCATCCATCCATTATTTCTCCTGAACGGCTTCTTCAAAGCAAGTAGGTTCCTTTTCTACGAGATCACACATCAAGGCCATATAGCTGGATAATGGCTTAGGTTTCTTTCTTTGTCTCATGGTTCTTTCTGGGGCACCATACTTCTCTGCATCTTGAATAAGTTATCTTTCTCAAGATGGATTTCTCTTGTGAGAGATATTCATATGGGGGGGTTCTTGATATTCTATCATATCATGATCTTTTGGAATCTCATCATCAGGAGTAACTGTAAATTCCTTCACGGGTTCTACAACTCTGGGAGCTACAGGTTCTTCTTCATATACTTCTTCAAGATGGCATTTCCTTGATATTTTGAGTGCTGCATCTTCATCAAAGGTTACATATCTATTGATATCAATATGATGGTAACTTGGTATGTATATTCTGAAGGCCTTAGAGGCCTCACAATATCCAACAAATATTTCCTTCTTTCTTGAAGGATCCAACTTAGTTCTCTTTTTTTTTGGAATGTGTACAAATACCAAACAACCAAATATTTTGAGATGGCTTACTTCTAGATTATTTTTGGTGAACATTTCTTTGGGAGTTTTGAATGCAAGTGCACTATGGGATAATCTATTTTGGACATATTCTTTTGTTCTTGCTGCTTCAGCCCATAAATGCATTGGAAGATCTTGATCGTGAATCATAGTATTTATTGCTTCCATAACCGCTCTATTCTTTCTTTATGCCACACCATTTTGTTGAGGATTATGGGAAGTGGTGAGATCCCTCCTAATCCCGACATCTCTGAAAAAAATTCCAAATTCATTTGAAGTGTACTCTCCTCCATTTTCTGACTTGAGTATCTTAATTTTCCTTTTGGAGAGGTTTTCTACCAAGGCTTTGAATTCCTTGAGATTTCCAAGTACTTCATCTTTTGAATTCAAGAAATAAACCCAAGTATTATCAGAGTAATCATCAATAAAGGATACATAGTATACATACTTACTTAGATAGGTTGATGGCATTTTATCACATACATTTGAGTGGACAAGTTCCAAGATTCCTTATGCTTTATTGTCTCTCTTTGGGAAAGGATTATTTATGTTCTTTCCTTGTGCACATCCCTTGCATACACCTTCATGATCAAACTTTACTTCGGGTAAACCTGTAACTACCTTGCTTACATATGGTAAGGATTTGTAGTTAATGTGAACTAGTCTTCTATGCCAAATTTCACAAGGAATTTCAGTAGAGTGAGTCAAGGCTACATCTGAGTGACCTTTTAACTTGTACAAAACACCTTATTTTTTTCCAATAACAAATGCATCTTCTATATTTTTTCCTTTAGGACACATAATAACTTCACCATCTATGAATGCAACCCTAAAAACTTTATTATCTAGGGTTGAGATAGAAAGTAAGTTCTTTGTCAAAGCTAGTACATAGACTACATCCTTCATTCTCATTGGAGTTCCTGAATCAAGTTTGTAGGTGGATTCTCCCATTCCTTTGATAGGGCACTGATAATCATCTCCAAGTGAAAATTTCTGGGGGAATTCCTTTTCTGTAAGGCTAGAGAGAATGTCTTTATGACCTGTTAGGTGCTTAGAGGCACCGCTATCTATGAGCAAGTATCCTCTCCATGTGTCACAGATCTTGAGAGGGCGAAAAACAAAACATAATATTCAATCTCTTCTTTAGTCAACTTCTTGGGTGGCTCATCATCTTCAGTTGCATGGGAATGCTATCTTTTGTTATTCCCCCCTGTATTATTCCCTTCTGGCAGGACAATTATTAGAAATGTGTCCCATCTTATCACAATTATAACATTGATAGGAGGAGAAATTTTTTCCCTTTCTTTGAACCTTATGATATTTCTAGAATCTTTTTGGAGAGTGATATTATTTATGAAAGTGGGTCTCCTTTTGAAAATGATAATTTTTCTTTCCACCTTTAGCATGAGCAGTTAGGGCTTGATCTTCATCTCTTAATAGGATGGATTCTTGGTTGGCCACTCTTGCTTCTTCTTGAACACATTCTTCCCATACACTTTCAAATTGGAGTTTCTCTTTTCTTGTACAAATAGTTTGGACGAAGGAATCCCAAGGTCTTGTGAGACCATCAAGAGTTGTCATTATGAGTTCATCTTCATCTAAGTTGTCTCCAATTGCCTCTATCTGTTCCTTGAATTGAGAAACCCTAGAGAAATAGTCTTGAATTGTTTCTCCTTTCTGCATCTTTTTATTCTTGAGTTGGGTTCTCAAGTTCATCTTCCGGTTGATGTTATTTCCTTCATACATTCTAGTTAGGGAATCAAACATATCTTTTGGAGTATTCTTAAAAAAAAATGAGGGATCAAGTGGTCTTTAATAGAGTCTGCAATTATCCTTTTAGCCTTAATCATATCCTTCTTGTACTTCTCGTTGGATGCTTCTTCTTCGGGTTCTGGTACATTTTCTTTTATGAATTTTGCAAGGTCATTCTCTTCAAGAATGAGTCCAATTCCGTACTTCTAGGCATACACATTTTCCACACCTTCTAACTTGTCAACAAGCTTGGTGCTTGCAGACATCTTAACCTTAAAATGAAAATGACCAGAAAATGAAAATGCTCAGAAATTGAAACTGATCTTACCAGGAGATGCGCGGGGTTGAGGAGAGTTTTCTAGAGTTGATTGTTTCATAAAATTCCAAGTGTTACCCCTTGAAACTTGACCTGCACAATTCTGGAATGGTACTTCTAGTACTGGTTCTAGTTTTCTGGTACCAGTCAAAACTAGGGTTTGACTTTTTAGAGAATCTGGCCATTGAAAAAGTTCGCTCAAGCTACCAAAAGATGTGCTAAGGCAGGGCACAATTCCCAAGATAGTTTTTGGTAAAAAAATCCTCTTTAGTAGAAAGCCATAATTTTCTTGTACGACAACAATGACGTCTATATACCTAGTGAAAGATGCTCTATTTAGTCAAGCTCTGATACCATGTTAAGTTTTTACTGTTGTTATTAGGTTATTTCCAAGTCACATGAGCATTTAATGCATTTCCAAAATAACAACATAAAGAGGATCACTGAAGAAACACAATCACAAGGTACACAACATTTTATCCTGGGAAACCCCCATGGGGAAGAAAACCCAACAAAAACTTCCTCAATAATAGATTGCCAATACATGCCAAGACTAAGACCAAAACACCAAAGATAAACTAAGACTGAGCATGCACGTCTCTTATCCTTTCTCGTGCAACTACATCTACCTTCAAGATATGCACACTAGATGAGTGAGTGTGTGTGTGAACAAGTGAGGCACCATCCTCACATATAAATACTAGTTGAGGAGGGGCTAGGGTTATGTCTCTTCACTTGGTAGGGCCTACTTCTTCTAGAAGTGGTTAAAACCACTTTATAAACACTAGGGGATGAATTTACAAATACCACCATAAAAATATGGTTTGACCAGTCAAAAAAGGGGATTTGATCTTATACAATACCCGACATGATCAATCCACAAAAGGGGATTTGATCTATAAAATAATAACTAAAATATAATTAGAATATTCTTCGAAGCTACAATATTTCAACGAAAAGGGATGCCCACGAATTCATAATGTCCCTTATGATTTCAAAAAGTAGTCTTTGGAATATCAACCTCCTTCATCCAGATTTGGTGATAATCGTATCAAAGGTCTAATTTGGCGAATACACAAGCACCTTGTATTTCATCCAACAAATCGTCAATTATAGGAATTGGAAATTTATCTTTGATGGTTAGTTTATTCAAGGAACAAAAATAAGGCCACATGAGCCAAGTACCTTGTTTCTTTAAAACCATCACCATGGTGAAAAATATGGGTTAGTACTAGTGAGAATTACCCCTGCCTCCAGTAACTCCTATACCATCTTTTCTATTTAATTTTTCTGAGAAAAGGGGTATCGGTAGGGATGTACATTGTGGGTTTGACTGCTTGACAGGAGAGGTATGCTATTGTCGTGCTAACCCCTGGAGGGAGTTAAGGTTGTAGGAATCTCAAAGATCTTGGGTTATTTTTCCAAGATGAGTTGCAGGCTAGGAGGAACTACCTGAGAGACATGTTTATTGAGATGTATGGAATTAAATTGATAAATCAGACCATGGTGGCCTTTCTTCAAGACTTTTTCCATTCTGTGAGAGCTGATTATTTCAGGGGAGCTTTCTTGGAGACCTCAGAGAGTATAGGTGTGAGCGTCTCAGGTGAAGATCATATATAATTCTTGATAATCCATTGTTATCAATCCCATAGTGCATATCCATTCCATGCCTAATATAATATCACAACCACCCATGGAAATAGAGAACAAGTGTGTGCTGAGATGGTAATCACCCATTTTGAGTTCTACATTATCACATCAGTCCCCACACTTCATAGTACCCCCATTAGCAATGAGGATTTGGAAATTAGAAACATGGCAGACAAAATAATGGAGCTCATCAAATAGCCTACGATGAATAAAATTATGGGTGCTACCACTATTAATTAACACCACAACCAACCTATGTTTAATGTATCCTTTGATCTTCAGTGTCTGTGGGGATGAAGTACCTAAGAGTGCATGAAGAGAGATGACTGGTTCCACGGATTCCATTGGCGTGACAACTAGATCTTCGACATGATCACTTGGTTGAGCTACCTCTTGGTCTGAAACCTCATCCGATGGGATGTCATAATAGGAAAAGCAAGCTGAGGCATCAATATGGAAGAAATTTTGTTCTCAAGATTTACGTCCCAGTGCATACTTTTCATCACAATAGCATAAAAGGCTTTCCTTACGATGTTCCATCGTTTCTGTGGGAGAGAACTTTTGGACCTTCAAAGTTTGGGTCGGAGCAGGGGTATCCCCTGGGCGAGGATGGTTGGTAAATGGAGCCTTCAAGGATGGCATCTGGAGGATGGTCTATACTTCCTTGGTTAATTAACATTCCTGCAACCAGGTAGTACGATGATGCATGTTCACATGAGCCTTGATAGCTTCTTTTAAACCACTGATAAAACATTCCAGGTATAATTCATGTGATAAACCCTTAGTATAGATAGACAACTATTCAAATTCTGTGATGAAGTCTATGACAGAGCTAGTTTGGCGCAACTTAGTGAGTTGGCCCAAAAATTATGATTCCCGATCAAAACAGGAACAAACAACTTTGGAAAACATGTTCCAATTGGGATGTCCTGGATAACATTTCTTATGCTATTACCACCATTTCCAACATTCTTGATCCAAGTAAAAAACCCCTATATGGAGTTTGGTCTCATCATCTCGAATATCATGAAGGGAGAAGTATTGTTCCATTTGAGAAACCCACCCAGCTGGGTTGGAACCATCAAATTTATGCATGTCAAATTTGGGCACCTTAGTCCAAGAAGGTGGAGAACCCCAAGTGGAGCGGGAGGACTGATTATGTTCATAATGAGAAGAGTGAAGTTATTTTGGGTTTGGATCAACATTATTACCCCTGAAGAGTTGCACCAATCTGCTGACTTTCTCTTCCAGGGCTGTGTTGAATTCATTGCGGAGGGAAGTCATGTTATCTGTAATTTGTTGTTCCAGGTGGGACATTATATCCTTCTATCCTCCAAGGTGTTTTGGGAATGAGAGTGAGTGGTAGGCATGGTGAAGGCTTAGGGAGAAACAAAGGTGTTTGGAGGAAAAAAATGGGCTTAAAAATGATAGGTACTCGATTGACCAGGACACAAAGAGGAATCCAATGGAATAGGTATCAATAAAGGAGTCCCAGAGGGGGTTGGGTCCACAGGGAAAAAATAGGCTTAAAATTGAAGGGTACCACTGCGATCATAATGAAGAGATGAATGAAATGGAGGAATGCAGAGGAGGAATGCCCAAATTATTAACATGAAAAAATATGTAGTAATTTCACAACCCCAATGCAGACGACAAGGTTGCACTGCATTAAGTCTTGTCTTTTATTTCTTTGTTCTGTTCCCAAGGGTTAGGGTTTGCAGGGAATATACAGTCAATGGTTTTCCCTGTGCTATAACTCTCTTATATACGTGTGGGGTACAAAATTAGTACACATCCCAATATCTCAGGGCACCAACTAAGGAGGCTAGACTGTACCTTTAGCCGTACTACCTGACTACCCAAGTACTAGAGAGTAACTTCTTGAGTGTTGATCTCGGTGACACTATAACAGTCAGGCGACTGATCGGTTTATCTATGGAGGGAGTCAGGATACATAGGCTGATCCGTGTACAAGTGATGTCTGATGCGCTACCACTCGAAGGGGTACCAACATGGGTTACAAGGGTGGCCAAAAGATCCGTGCTTAAAAACCACTTGTATTTCCTGTGTGTATGACTCCTCGACTGCGGTTTTATGTGCATAACGAAAAATATTTGTAGCTTAAAGACACCAGAATATGTCTCTACCCTGAAAAAAGCTCTGATACCACTTGCAATATTCCTAATACAATATATTATGCAGAACAAAAAATATTTAGCAAGCAATGATAGAATAATAATGATATATCCAGAAAAATATCAGTAGAACACCAGAATAGCACTAGAATAATCACCAGGATGAGAAACTTTATTATGATAACAATGTTCACTTGCCTCTTCGAGGGGGAAACCTCCAACAGAGCAGAGCTCTATTACAATAATATCCAAGACAAAATATCCAATACCTCCTACTCTTATTTATACTAGTTCTACCTTCTAAAGAAACTTCTAGAGGAAGATCTTTCTAGAAGTGGAAGCTTCTATTAGGTCTTCTTACATTGACTTATTCTTCTTTATTTATTAGGCCTTATTAAATTAATGTTGGGATTTATTAAATAGAAAACATATCCTATTAACTAATGACCCATGGAAAGTGGTTAGGATTGGATCCTAAGAGTGCTAGATCTCTCATATAAATAAGAGAAGCACTTCTCATTTGGATCATTGCTATACCTTGTGGAGAACAATTAATTGTATAATTTTTTTCTTCTATATTTTCTAGGGATGGATAACTGCATCAACTTCTTGAGGAGATGTCTTGTGGATTGATTTTCAACTTTCATGGATTCTCTTGGCTAGGGTTTTATGGATGAAATGATTTCTTGATTAAGTGGTCTCACTTAATCTTGTTGGACTTTGTTTATGAATGATTTTAAGTGTAGTTTTACTTATCTAGTGGTGGTGGTGCACTCTCTTGGTTTATTACTTGAACAAGTCCCTTCTTCGAAACCCTTTGGTATATTACTAGTGGATTATATTCCCTTGAACCATCTTGAAGATTGTAAGGCACTAGGTGGATCTTCTAGAGTTTGTAGTGTACAACCCTATATATCACCCTAGATATACTTACATAGTCTCAAGTGAGTCCTTAGTTGACCCCATATGCCCCCCAAAAATAGTAGGCAATAGTTTTCTCCCATCTAGTCAATCTAAAATTCAAAACTTTATTTTTCATCTTTGTTTTAGGATAAATCTAGGGTTTGTTTACTAACATTTAATTTTCACGAATAAAAAACTCTAGATGTCTTGGAGTTTTCTTGCATATGTTTGACCTAAAAGTTTAGGGTTTTCTTTCATGTGTTTGACCTATAATTATCTCTCTTGGAAAATCATTATAGTTGGTTTGTATTATAGCAATTTTAGAGATAGACGTCTTAGTTTTACTCGTTTTTATATGCTCTTAAATTTTTAGAATTAATAAGTTACTTAAACCCTAGTTTTATGCATTGTTTTAGCCATAACATTTACTAGTTTATATTATGTTTAAGAAGTCGAATTATATAATTGTTATAACTTATCTTATGACACAATTTACTTATATTTTATAGAAGTTTTATAACAACCATAACGATTTTTTCTTGTTTGGGGATTTTTTCACATTGAATAATAACTTGATAAGCCCTCTTAACTCATCCTTAAAGTATATCAAACCCAAATATGTAATTTACCTTGAATAACCACATAATAAATAACTTGCTTAATATATTCAGTTTGTGGTAAATTGTGTATATATATATATGATTCCTTAGATGTGATTATGTTTTGTCTTAGGATTCACTGAAGCTACTAGGGAAGCCTCCCTTTTTTGGATTTAGCCTTCACTAAAAGAAGGGAAATTGTTGCCTAGGTGACAGTGGAACTTCTAATGTTCAAATCATTTTGTACTTTGTGAAGGCTTTGCACTAAGGTGTAATATTGTATGATAACACATAGTAGACCAATAATATCCAACTTGTAGGATTTTGTAGGCTATATTTTTCGCAGCATAATGACCTCCACAATTCTCATCAAGGTAAGCATGTAGAATTTCTTGTACCTCATATTTTCTTATGCACCTTTTGAGAATATGATATGGTTCAAGCTTGAATAGGTATTCCTTTATCCAAGTATAGGTGGAATTTTTCTTGAAAGATTTTAGTGCTCTTTGTAAGATAAGTATTGAGGAAATCTCCCTGTAGCTAGGTAGTTTGCTTGTGTCAAAAAACTAGGGAGTCTATATAGAGATTGCAAAGAGGTGATCACATGGAAATTTGTCATCCACAACTTCATTATATATAGAACTTTTCAATATTGATAGGAAATATACAACAAAATTCTACTTACCTAGTTTTTCAAGGATGGCTAGATCAAATTTCTACAGTAGTAATAGCCATCTCATTATCCTGCCAATAACATCATTTTTGTTCATTAAGTATCTGATTGCATCATGGTCTATATGAACAAAAATAGGTATCTAGTGTCATGATGTTTAACTTTGTTTATGACATATACAACTACAAAAAAATATTTCTCAGTGAAAATATAGTTTATTTTAGCTTCATATAGGCTTTTACTGATAAAATAAATTGCAAATGGATCCTTGTTTTCTTGTTGGAAAAAAACTACCCCTAATTCCTTATCAAATAGATCTATTTGTATGTGAAATACTCTATTCCACTTAGGACATTGCATGTGGCTGAGCACAAGGTGAACGTGTGAAATCCAAAAGTGTTGGGTGCATCGTCATGAGACAGAAATGAAGATGATGTATTAGCCTCCTATGAGCAGAGAGTTGATGAGAAACTCTAGATGACGCTCCTGTGTAATGCAGTGGGAAAGAAGATCTGTTGAGTGGACGTTCCTGTGGACGAGCATAGGTGAACATGATCCTAGTGGCTGAGCACTAGTGAAGAAGTGGTTATTCTGTGTAATGTAGTGGGCCAGAGATATGGAAATCCCTATGGATGTTCCCCTAGTGGAGGAGCACTAGTGGGTGTATAATATCCCTTGCTATATTATTCAAGAGTCAGACTTGCCTGTAACCCTAATTGTAATGCAAAGGGTACATGTTGGCCCCACCTTAATGTAAAAGATAATTAATATGGTTAATATTAATTATATTATGAGATAGAGAGGTCGACCCTGTTATGCCAATAGACACTTCTATTGACAGGTCAAGTCTAATATAAGTAAAGGTAAATTCCCCATTGAGGAATCATATCTTTTGTGTGAGTTTGGAAATTGCAGCAAGTACATCTACTTGGGAAAAGTGCACACCTCTCTTGTGCGCTAGTATTGTAGGATTTGCAAGCACCCTCTTGTGTGATAGGTTTTCTTGGTGGCGAAGGTATTTATCTTGAAGAATATAGAAAAGGATTTGGCTGGGTTTTCTTCCCTTTTTGAGAAGAGTTTCATAGGATACTTCTTGTGTTCTTGTGCATGGTGTTTCTTCTTGTGATCTTGGTTGCTGCAACATTATTGGTTATGGTTAAGTTAAATGATAAAATGGAATGAAATTCATGATTAACCTTTTCTATTGAAAAATTGACATGGTTTAAGAGCATAGGTCTTGAAGACCCCATTGCACAAAACAATTTCAGCCATCTCTCTCTCCTGCAAAACTATATGACCCTCGTAGGGTTTCTAGAAATTCCGTACCACCTACCTTTCCAAGAGGTTTCAACACTTGGAACTTGGAATTTGGGGATAAAAATACCATAGGAGTGTACGACCTCCTTCAACGGAACAAGCTTCATATTGAAATTTCGAGCATTTGAAATTTTGGCCCAAGGGTTTCTAGGGTTTCGCTAATTTCTGCAGAAATTTCAGTATTAGGGTTTCTGCAATTCATTGAAGGAGATCTTCAGCTCACCAATGTTCTCCTATCTTTCAAAGGATTATTTTTGGTATTCATAAGTCCAACATAACCTAAAATTGCTATCCTATCCTAGCCGTTAGGGTTTCTAGCCTAGTTGACAAGGGGTTGTGAAGAATCTAAAATTATGATGAAAAAACCTATGATGGAAGATGTTAGAGTTAGAAGTCACTCCTGGATTGTGGTAGGAGAAGAGCCCAATGCCCATCAGTTTATGCCACGAATAAATTTAATGGGTGATCAAATGGGTAGAGACCGAGGAAGGTATCACTCTAACTCAGGGACCAGGCCTGGTATGTAAAGAACAAAGGAGGTCTTGATCTAACTTCCGTTAGTGAGTTGATTGTAAAATGAGCAGGTGGAAGACTTGGTGAGATGAGTGAGAAAGACTACCTCGAGCATCATGCCTTTCAATATCTTGAGGAAGAAAAGCTTAGAATAAAAGACCCTCTTGGTTCTGAGCTTCGGGGAATTGAAGGGTGACTTGACTGGATCCTCCAATTCCAAATCATCCAGCATTGAGAAAATACAAGAACTGGTTAGAGACAATGCAACTATTACAGTGATCCAACCTACATCATCCTATAACATCACAACTCGACTGGATCCTCCAATTTCGAGCTGTTCTAACACAGTGTAAACAAAGAGACGGAAATAAGCTAACATTCATAAGGCAAGAAGTCTCAAATGCCAATACATAACCAGAGAAACCAGTGCTTCATTAAAACTTTACAATCGGGACCCTAGCTCAACCATTGATGATAAAAAAAATGGAAAAAATGCCTACATATACTTGGAGCTGACTCAGGCACTGAAGGCGCGATCATATCATGAATTCAATGCTTGATGTTGAGGAGCTTCTCTGTCAGGCAACGCATGTAGATGTTGGGAAGACTGCCCATGCAGTCGTTTGTCAAACACAATCTCTGTCAGGATGGACTGTTAGTTCACCTCTACGCTTGGTCCTTTCCTGACCTTCTATTTATGGAAGAAGACGATGTTCAACCACCATCAACTACCACAATAACTTCTTCCTTGGGATTGGGAATGGCCTCGGTCAACTTCTGTACTCGGACGACATGGCAGCTTTTCTTTGGATGCTGCTTCATTGGACTACTGTGAGGGGACCTTTATGGATGACGTGGATGAGGGTGAGATGAGAGGTGCCGAGGTGGAAGCACCAATTGGTGAAGAAACGAAGGCTGTGACACCAGATGATGAGGCGATGTACCGCGAGAAGGTGAAAATGAGGCCGCAATGCGACAAGTTGGGGACTGAGGACACAACGCAGGTGGAAGTGGCGTAGAGTATGGAGGTATAGGTGTTAGAGGGTAAGAGGGTCTAAGGGTAAAAGGAACATGACAACGGGTAGAGCAGGGGGACGGGTATGTGGTAGCAAAAGGTAGAAGAGGAGTGGGAGATGTGATAGGGGAAGACACATGGTGGAAGGTGGTAAGCGGAGGGAGTAGGAGATGTGACAAGAGGGGGCCCGCTTTAAACCATCAATTCCAGACCCCCCCCCCCTTATTAAAGGCAGAATAGCGGGGGGGTCCAGAATCCATTCTTAGCTGCAGATCCAGGCGCCTGAATCTTAGCCACTCAAACTTGCACGCTCAATTCTGGACCCCCCCCTCTGCCTTAAAGGTAGAATGGCGAGGGGGATCTAGAATCCAACCTTGAATGTAGATTTAGGCATGCAGATCCCGGTCGCACAGATTTTCCCATTGCTTAACAAATGCACATTTGCGCCCGAAACTCAGGATAAGTGGGTTTTTCAACCCTCTGCTTTGCTTTTACCACTCCAAGGCCCAAACCATCGAGGAGAACACCCCTATACAAGAAATGTTGCTAACATTAGGCTCCATGGGGGATAGAGTCGTCCCTGTGATGCTCTAAGAACTCATTTTGCAGTTTCAGTGCCTTACTGTTGGGCTATGGTGTCAAGTTCAAAACCTCCTGCTGAGAAATATATGCCGAAAAGTAAAAACAAAAAAAAATAAACATAGACGCTCCAAGGAGCTTATTTATGTACAGTCCTAAACTAATAAAATTCTTTACATGGGGCTAGGTGAAAACAAACTTCCACCATAACCAATCAAGTAACTTCCTGAATGGAAGCTCCTTCCTTCTGTTGATGATTACAAACAGGTGGTGTAACCGTGGCAAAAGAACAGTTACGCTCTTCAACTCCTCATTATAGGCTGAAGTTGAGATGAAATAGGGTGGCTCCAATTTGTGAAGGAAATGCAATTCCATGTATTCCTTTACAGGCTCATAGGACCAGTGGTAGACTCCAAAAAATTGGCGACAGGCAGCCTCCTCCCACCATAAATCACCGCAACTTCTCAATGGAAGCTCCTTCCTTCAGCTTTTCTTTTGATGATTACAAATGTGGTGTGTAACCGTGGGTAAAAAGAAATGTAGCTTACGCTTCTCTCTAACCCTCATTATAGGTCGGGGTTGAGATGAAATAGGTGGCTCCAATTTGTGAAGGCGTTCGCAATTCCTTTTGGGTTTTGCATTCCTCTTTGGCTGTGCCTCCTTAGGACCCTGTTGGTAGACCTAAAATTGGCTGGACAGTGCCTCCTCGCTACAATGGGCCAGATTTGTGGTTGAATATCTATGGTAAGTATAGGTGGGTGAACAACCCATCAGAGGTTGAAAGCCCTGTGTGGTGTCTTCTTTGCCGACTGGCTCGACATAAGGCAAATAGCTCCTCCGTTCTTCTCGTTCTTCTTCTTGGCTCTCCCCGAAGTCAGATTCATATTCATCATAAATAGGGACCGTGGGTAAATTATGCTCTTCAAACTACTGCTCAGTGACCTCTGTGTAGGCTGTAAAATGCACCCTTTTCTGGTCCTCCTCCTGCTCTCCATAACTCTCCTAGGGATCAGATCCGTAATCATCATAAATAGGATCCATGGGGTTCTCTTTAATCCCAGGTAAAAATATAATACTATGGAAAACCCCTTGAAGAAAAAGAGAAGAATCCTTCAATAACCATCTCTTCTTTAAAATGGGAAGGTCTTCGACATCATAAATGGGTGGACTGCTAGGAAGATCTACTTCAACCCCATATCCGTGTGGAGCTCATCTACTAGTAGACCACATTCCCGCTCTATAAACTCAAATTTCCACAAGAGGCATGTTGATCTTGCGAGTACCTTAAAAGCAACAGATGCATCCGGAATGATGCTGGGCTATGCTTTCGTTCTGTGGCTAACACAATTAATATCGTCTAACACCTCTATATTTTCATATAAAATGATTTCCATAGTAAAAGCTTCATCATAAACATGGTCTTTGGGACCAACAGAGGATTCATGAAGAGAAGAAAACTCTTCACAACAGCTTTCAAACAAACCCTTATTGAAAGTAATCTTTATAAAAATGAATGGAAATGATGAAAACCTTTCAAAGAGTGGGGATGCTTGAAATGGGAAGAGATCGACACCAATCAAGAGTAGCTCCATTTAATGAATACCTAAAAATCTTAATCCGCATTCATGTGTGATATTAAGTTGATCAATAACTCCATGAAAGTCCAATAAATGCTCAAATTTTGTTCCAACTCTTTGGCGGGAAATTCGTAGGGAGGAAATTTTCCCATATGTCTCTATCAGGAAGTGCATTAGGAAAACCAACTATCTGGGAAAAGTCACAGAAAGAAAACCTTTGAGCTAATATTTTCTCCATATCGAACCAGTGGAGTCGCTGAT
The DNA here is from genome assembly GCA_010110895.2 of Picea sitchensis. Lineage (NCBI taxonomy): Eukaryota > Viridiplantae > Streptophyta > Pinopsida > Pinales > Pinaceae > Picea > Picea sitchensis. Next base: position 24,054 of record SNQJ01S0091621.1, on the reverse strand, counting down.
TGATCCTTGAATCATGGAGCCGCTAGGTGAAAGATTTACAGCTTTGAATGTGCGTGGTCCTTGTTCACCATCAAAGGCTAGATCTTAACGTTGTCATTACCCCAGGAAGCTTCTCAGGTTGAGAAAGCAGGTGCTGAAACCTTCTTGAGAAATCTCCTCTGGGTAAGCTTTCAGGTGTGCTAAAGTAGCCACAACTGAAACAATGATGTGGAAACATGGGAGTCGCCACAGTGGAGTCGCCGGGTGCATAGTAGCAATCTTCAAGGGCTCTGATGCCTGATGCACCTTCAAAATCAAAAGCTCGATGTTGTTCAATCCCAGGGGAAATTTTCAACTTCGTCCCTAGCAACGATGCCAGAAATGTTAGCATTATAAGTCACTCCTGGATTGCGGCAGGAGTAGAGCCCAACACCCATCAGTTTATGTCATGAATAAATTTAATGGGTGATCAAATGGGTAGAGACCCAGGAAGGTATCACTCTAACTTAGGGACCAGGCCTGGTATGTAAAGAACAAAGGAGGTCTTGATCTAACTTCCGTCTGTGAGTTGATTGTAAAATGAGCAGGTGGAAGACTTGGTGAGATGAGTGAGAAAGACTGCTTTGGGCATCAGGCCTTTCAACAGCTTGAGGAAGAAAAGCTCAGAATACGAGATCCTCTTGGTTCTGAGCTTCGGAAAACTGAAGGGTGACTTGACTGGATCCTCCAATTCCAAATCATTTAGCGTTGAGAAAATACAAGAACTAGTTAGAGACAATGAAACTATTACAATGATCCAACCTAAATCATCCTATAACAGTGCAACTCGACTGGATCCTCCGATTCCGAGCTGTTCTAACATAGTGTAAACAAAGAGACAAAAAGAAGTTGACATTCATAAGGTAAGAAGTCTCAAATGCCAATACATAACCAGATCAACCAATGCTTCATTAAAACTTTACAATCGAGAGCCTAGCTCAACCATTGATGATAAACAAAATGGAAAAAATGCCTACATATACTTGGAGCTGACTCAGGCGTTGAAGGCGCGATCATATCATGAATTCAATGCTTGACGTTGAGGAGCTTCTCTGTTAGGTGGCGCATGTAGACGTTGGGAAGATTTCCCATGCAGTTGTTTGTCAGACGCAATATCTGTCAGGATGGACTGTCAGTCCGCCTCTACGCTTGGTCCTTTCCTGGCCTTCTATTTATGGAAGAATACGATGTTCAACCACCATCAACTACCACAATAATTGCTTCCTTGGGATTGGGAATGGCCTCGGTCAACTTCTATACTCAGACGATGTGGCAGCTTTTCTTTGGATGTTGCTTTGTTGGACTGCTACGAGGGGACCCCTATGGAGGACGTGGATGAGGGTGAGACGAGAGGTGCTGAGGTGGAAGCACCAAGTGGCGAAGAAATGGAGGCTGTGACACCAGATGATGAGGCGATGTACCGCAAGAAGGTGACAATGAGGCCGTAATGCGACAGGTTGGGACTGAGGACACAACGCAGGTGGAAGTGGCGTAGAGTATGGAGGTACAGGTGTTAGAGGGTAAGAGGGTCTAAGGGGAAAAGGAACATGACAATGGGTAGAGCGGGGGGACGGGTATGTGGTAGAAAAAGGTAGAAGAGGAGCGGGAGATGTGACAGGGGAAGACACATTGAGGAAGGCGGTAGGCAGAGGGAGTAGGATATGTGACAAGAGGGGGCCCGATTTAAACCGTCAATTCCGGACCCCCCCCCTTTATTAAAGGCAGAATAGCGGGGGGGGGGGTCCGAAATCCATTCTCAACCGCAAATCCAGGCACCTGAATCTTAGCCGCTCAAACTTGCATGCTCAATTCTGGACCCCCCCCTTCGCCTTAAAGGTAGAATGGCGAGGGGGCTCCAGAATCCAACCTCGACTATAGATCTGGGCATGCAATTCCTGGCCGCATAGATTTTCCCATTGCTTAACGGATGCACATTTGTGCTCAAAACTTAGGATAAGTGGGTTTTTCAACCCACTACTTTGCTTTTACCACTCCAAGGCCCAAACCATCAAGGAGAACACCCTTATACCATGAAGGTGTCTTAATTTGTATCCTTTATGGATAATGTTGTTTCGATTATAGGGAGAGAATGCAATGTGGCCTAAAATGTCTCTTCTCCTTCCTTTTGTCCTACCCAAATAGGTGTTTTAGTGCCAATGAGTGGCTTCACAGTGTTGATGATTTCAACTACGTGAGACATTATCCAGGACAAAAACCTGAGAGAGATCCTTTGAGAGGGGTGTGTGGTTTCTATCTGAGATAGAGATGGAACGTAGATATGGACTCCTCCTTATAGAGAGTTGAGAAGAAATCCAGATGATTCTCCTGTGTAGCGCAATGAGAAAGGAGATCTGCAGAGTTGGATGTGCCTGTGGTTGAGCACAAGGTGAACGTGTGAAATCCCAAAGTGCTGGGTGCATCATCATGAGACAAAGATGAAGATGATGTATTATCCTCCTCTAAGCAGAGAGTTAATGAGAAACTCTGGATGAATATCCTATGTAATAAAGTGGGAAAGAAGATCTGTTGAGTGGACGTGCCTGTGGACGATCATAGGTGAACGTGATCCTAGTGGGTGAGAACTAGTGAACAAGGGGTTATTCTGTGTAATGTAGTGAGCCAACAATATGGACATCCCTATGGATGTGCCCCTAGTGGCTGAGGACTAGTGGGTGTATGATATCCCTTGCTATATTGTTCAAGAGTCAGACCTACCTGTAACCCTAATTGTAATGTAAAGGGTGCAGGTCAACCCCACCTTAATGTAATTGATAATTAATGTAAAAGATAATTAATATAGTTAATATTAATTATATTATGAGATAGAGAGGTCGAACCTGTTGTGCCAATAGAAACTTATGTTGACAGGTCAAGTCTAATATAAGTAAAGGTAAATTCCCCATTGAGGAGTCATATCTTTTGTGTGAGTTTGGAAATTTCAGCAAGTACATCTTCTTGGGAAAAGTGCACACCTCTCTTGGGTGCTAGTATTCTAGGGTTTATAAGCACCCTCTTGTGTGCTAGGTTTTCTTGGTGGTGAGGGTATTTCTCTTGAATAATATAGCAAATGATTTGGTTGGGTTTTATTCCCTTGTTGAGAAGGGTTTCCCAGGATACTTCTTGTGTACTTGTGCATGGTGTTTCTTCTTGTGATCTTGGTTGCTGCAACATTATTGGTTATGGTTAAGTTAAATGCTAAAATTGAATGAAATTCATGCTTAACCTTGTCTATTGAGAAATAAACAAGGTATCAGAGCATAGGTCTTGAGGAACCCATTGCACAAGCATATACCAGTCTCCTCTCATTTCTTCAGAACTGTACGACCATCCTAGGGTTTCCAGAAAATCAGTACGACCCTCCTTTCTGAGGTGTTTCAGCCATTAATACTTGAATGTTGGGGATAATTTTTACATAGTAGAGTACAAACTTCTCTAGTGCACCTCCAGAGACTCTCAGAGTGAAATTCTGAGCATTTTGAAATTTTGGACCTAGGGTTTCTAGGGTTTCACTAATTTTTGTAGAAATTTCAAAATTAGGGTTTCTGCAATTCATTGAAGGAGCTCTTCAGCTCACCAGTGTTATCCTATATTTCAAAGGATTATTTTTGGCAATCATAAGTCCAACAAAAACTGAAAGTGCTAGCCTAGCCTAGTTGTTAGTTTTTCTAGCCTAGTTGACAAGGGTTTGTGAAGAATCTAAAATTATGATGAACAAAACTATGATGGAAGATAAACTTGATAGATCAAGCAAATTGAAGTTCCTGGAAGACAATACTTCAGAGGAAGGATTATTGTGGGTGATACAAAAAGGTGACACTATGACTACCCTCTTCATGAAGATGTCAAGAGGACAGAGATCAACCAGGTGCCATTGGATAA
>SNQJ01S0091620.1:7530-22162 GCA_010110895.2 Picea sitchensis | reverse complement strand
CGACTGGGTTGACAGACCAAATCAAAGAGTCTTCTTGGTTTGTAGGATATACCAAGGAGTTTTTTAAGGCACTTACATAGTCTAGCCAAAGAGGAGCATGGATTTATTCCAAACCAAATTCCTGCCACCCAAACCATTAATATTGTCCTATTTGTAGATCTATTTGATGAACTTTGTTTAGATAGAAGAATCCCTCTTGATTCAATATGTGAATCATCGGCTTTTAGAGGATATTTTTGTTGTTGCAACCCACCCAAGGATCCTAGTCAATGAGGATACTAGCTATGTTGCCAACTTTCCAAATGAACCATTTATTGATGAGGGAGAAAGAATTAATTGTGGCTTTCCAAATTATTGAACCATCATGAGAAGTTTTTTGTAGCCTTTGGATCCAATCAATTTTTGATTCCCTGGGGAAGTATTTCTCCTTTATAACTTGTGGCCATAGACCTGATCCGTCAATAATTCCCAAACATTCTTGGCTTCTAGAGCTTGTGAAAAAATATGTTTATTTATAAACCCCATCCACCAAGTTATTTTGGCACCGCAAGGTGTTTCCACAAAGCCAACACAATATATCTCTTGTCCTTTGAAACAGATCACAAAAATCAATAAGATAGTTGACTGATTTTTCCAATGATACCCTTTGGTACCCAGGCTAAAGTATTCCAGTAGATCAAGATTACTTCCATAACTGATTTTATCAATACTAGCCTCCCTACTCAGGAAATCCAATGATCACACCAAGAGTGTAATTGTTGTTCCACTTTGGAAATCAACCAAAGTGAGTCCCCTTTCTTGTAGCTATTTTCCTTTAGAGAAAATCTTAGATACTTCATTCCTTCTCCAATATCTTTATTCTGTAAGTCTAGGACCTGTGTGATGCTTTGCTTCTCCTATTCTGATAGCCCCCAAGAATACTAGGACATTTTCATATTTACTTGCATGCATGTTGCTATACAAAAGGTTTGAAGGATGTTCCTTAATTGCTCTATGTAGAATATCTTTCCTTCACAAAAAATTAATATGTCATCAACAAAAAGGAGGCATGATAATGAAAAGTTGGCATTGATATGTATACCTTTTATACGAGCAGTTGAGACCGCATTGTGGATCATTCTACTAAGGCTCTCGACCACTAATAGGAAGAGTAGGGGGGGGATTGGGTAGCCTTGTATAATACCATGTTCTAACTTGAAGAAGGGGGATGTTGATCTGTTGATTAACAGGGCAAAGGACATGGTGATAATGCAGTTTAGGATCCAGGTTACAAATGAGTGTGTGAAACCTAGATGTATGAGGAGGAGCCTAATGTAGAGCCAACTAACCCTATCAAAAGCCTTGGACAAGTCCACCTTAAAAGTGATCGCCCTATGTTTTCCAATGTGTATGGACTGTAAACCTTCCTGGAGAAGCCCAATGGCTTGATGGATTTGTCTCCCCTGAAGGAACCCAAATTGTTCCAATGAGATGTTTTCTGACAGATAATCTTTCAATCTGAATGCAATCAATTTACAAATTATTTTGTATATCTTGTTGCAGAGGGATATTGGTTTGAACTGATCAAAGGAATATGGTTTGTCTGACTTTGGGACAAGAGCAATGAAAGTAGCATTGAAAGGTGTTGGTATATGTCCGGATGTTCGAGAGTATTCCACCATTTTCAATAGATCCTCTCCCATGAAGTCAAAACAACCGGCCATGTGGAATTCAACCGTGAGACCATCTCAGCCCGGGCTCTTGTCCTTCTGGAATATTTGTAATGTCCTCCATGGTTCATCTTTGGATACTTCTTCCATCAAATTATCATTTCCTTCTTCATCGATAAAATTAGGGAAGGGGCATGGAAACTAGATAATTGTATCTATGGTGGCTCTTGAATCTACTTTGAACGGGTTTTTAAAAAGGTCAGATCCTTCTTTCGCTAATTCCACAAGGGAAGAATCTGTTGTGCCATCCAGTCTATCTATGGACTAGATGGTATTAAAATCCTTTTGGCCATTGGAAAAATGGTGAAAAGAAATTGTGTTTTAATCTCCCACCTACAACCAGAGGGTTGTACTCTTTAAGTGACATTCCTTCTCTTTGTTTCAAAGGATTTTCCTTCTGTTTCATTCAAGACTTTTAATCTCTTCTTTTTGTGCTTCTATGAAAGAGGCGCCTACCTCCTTTTCTTTCTAATATCTTAATTTCTATTCAATTTCTAGCAGTGTATAGTTTTCCTTCTTTCTTCTTTCCTTACTCCATGTAATTGAGACTTATTTTTCCCTTTTGATATTTGAGAGGAATTGTATTGAGGGGAATTATAATAGGGAAGGATTAAAGGGTGACCAATTTGCCTTGATGGCCTCCAAATATGTATGATCCTCCAACCAAATGGGATTGAATTTGAAGGGACTATGTGATTTGTTTGTAGTCTCGTGACAAGCTCCAAGATAATAGGGGTATGGTTTGATACCCCCCCAGATGCTACATATTTCTGAATACAAAGGTTTTCTTGCAAGAGACCCTCAGAGACGAGAAACACGTTCATCATTTTTGTGACTCTATCTTCTCCAATGCACATGTTTCTCTAGGTGGGAGAATATTTGAGGGGATAAATGTCAAAAAGACATCCTTCCTCTATCTTTTGGATAAAGAAATATCTGAACGGATCCTTGTGTGCAGTTGTTCTCCAAATACCAAAAGCCCCCAATGTGAAGTTCAAGTCTTCACCGATAAGAACCCAATATTTGGTTGCCAAAGGGGATTGAAATATCTTGTTCCATAACTCATTCCTATCCTAGTAGGGCCCATAGACATTAAGACATGTGAAATAGAGGTTTATGTCGCTTGAGAGAAAATAAGTTTCTGAACCTGAAGGCGTGGCCCAAGAATTGATCAATTTCAAGGGATACTTCCTCCACCCTGTCAAGATCCCACTAGATTTTCCACAAGCATCCAAAGCCAAGAAATCCCAATCCAGAAAGGACATAAACAATGCTTTCATAGCTTTTTTCCCACCTATCATTGTTTCTTATAACATTAGGATAGATGGATTATGAATTTCCAACAGTCTCCTGATGGAAAACATTTTTGCAGGGTTGGATGGCCCACGACAATTGCAGGAGAGAATGATCATTTTGTCACCTTGTCAGGGGCAGGTTCTCTAAGGGCCACAATCAAAGATTTTTGTCTTCACGAACGAACTTCGAAGGTGGATTTTTTTGTGCTAAAGAGAAGAAGGATTTGTGTCCTCATTGGGAGGCTTTTGGCTCTACCTTTGAAAAAATTTCAAGACCTCCCATAATACCTATCAGATTCAGATTAAGAGGGTGGGAATGAGAGCAGAGGTTGTATTTTGGGAGAGGGGAGTGGGGAAGGGAAGGAGGGATCTCAAGAGAGATGAGATCCTGAGGGATCCTCGGAGGGGAGGAAGGGGCATGGGGAGATAAAGGTAAAGAGAGGGAAAAGGGGATCAGGGGGTCGAGGTCTGAACCAAAGAGACCAAAAAGGCCAAGAAGGAAATTTTTTACAAGGGGGTCCCCGACCAACAAGGTCTCTCTTAGACCAAAAGGAGAGATAAATCCTTTTGAGAAAGAAGAAATAATAGAGGGGGAGGAAGGGGATTTCTTGCTCGATAGATTATTTGGTGGCGCCTCTGTTGGGAATCCTATTCCACGATTGTTGATCGGTTGAATTATGTTGGGAGGCACTACATAAGGAGACGACCCAAGTGGGGTCCGTGATGGCTTGGGCGATACTCTTGGGGTATCATCCTCAACACTTGCAACAATCTTCTTAACCTAATATATGTGCTTATCCTCCTTAGAGAATTCCTTCACCAAGTGCCCATATGCATGGAAATAACAGCATCTGAAGGGAATTCCCTCATAATCCAATGCTTGTTGATAATAAGAACCATTGTGTTGGATGGTAATGTTGTCTACTAGTCGGGTCGAGAGATTCAGACCTATTAAGATGTGATCCATCCCCATGTAGCCAAAATGTTGAAAGGAAAGGCATTCTTCATAATAGAAGCCTAAAACATTTCCAATTTCCCTTAACACCTCCTCTAACCAAAATATCAATGGGATACCAGGGATATAAACTCATACCAAGGTGATTTCTATCTACTCGTAGTTAGCATCAAATTACACCAACCATCGCTTCAAAAATAAATCTTGGGCACTATAGTTCCATTTGCCAGAGAGGATTTTGGTCTTCTATACCTCAATCTAAAATCCACTCCAACCATCCTTTGGCYAGAACAAGGCTTTCTGGTTCGTATTCAATTACCTTAGAGAACATCTACAMGGTCCATTTTCAAAGGGTGTCAGCTAACAGTCCCTTACTAGCAAATCTCCTAACAAGTGCCTCCCACTCCATTTTCACATTCTCATGCAATTTGATTCCTTCCTTAAGTACTAGGTTTGCATTCATGGGATTSCTTTTAATGCACTTTTTTTTATTTTCTTCTATCATCCAAGGGGCACAAAAGTAGAAGGGGAACTAKATTTAGGGGCACAACCACTCACTAAATCTTCTATTAAGAAATTCCCAATAAAAAAGGTTGTTTTGGGGGTTGTCAAACTCAAGAGATCTTCATAAATATGGGTCGAGGCCTAATCAACTAATTGGGTGTCTTTATCATGTGTTTTTKTGGGGGAATTTGTATCCCAGGYTGCTTCCATGAGTGGATCAGAGTCCTCTGCGAGAGATATGACCAATTGGACAATGATAATTGTGAAGTACTATAGGGATTGATAGCTTTTGTCCCTTCAACATTATAGGAAGTAATGGCGGTTGAGGCAGATCGAGGGGAAGGAGAATTTCCATTTAGGTTCCTGATAATATCATGAATGATTTTTAATGAATCCTCCTCTAAATTCTTGTCACGAAAGTTTCAACCATCCAATACCATGTGTGATGCCCGGATCAAGGTGCCCTGAAGTGGGTCTTCGAAAAAATTGAGAAGTTCATATTCCTCATCCATAAGGTTGAGTTTCTTATTTGGAGAAGAACCATGAAATCTGTGTGTAGTCGAGTCAAACAAGACAACAATATAGCCTGCAAAAACCCTAGCAGAGCCCCTCCACCTAGGTTCAGTTCCTGCAAGTGACATGTTTGGCTCTTAAATGTGCAGGCTATTGAAAAAGCCTTGGCTTTCTACAAAATTTGGTTTACCTTGAGTACCATCCTCGAAATGAGGGGAAGTACCCTACGGGTTTCCCAAGAATTGTTCCCTCGAAAATTGTGTGTGTGAATATTTTAAATTTTGAAAACAAAAACAATTTATTTTTTTAAATGAAAAATAATTATAAATAAATAAAATAAATGCAACCCCACCCTCCCTCAAGCTAGAAAAAAAATTAAAGCAAGTTTTAAAAAATAAGAAAAAAAAATAAAAATAAAAATAAATAAAAAATAAAAAATGAAACAAATTTAAACACAATTTTTTAAAAAAATGAAAGTTTATTTTTTTAACAAAGTTTTAAAAAAATAATCAAAGATTTAAAAGAATTAAAAAAATAAAATTGAAACCAAATAAATAAATAATCAAATAAAAGAGAGGGGAATTCTTTAAATAGCTCATACCCATAGGCCCACCCTTTCCTCCTCTGTCACCCCTTCTTATCCCCGTTGGTTCCTCTTCCCCCTCTCCCTACCTCTCCTCTAAGCAAAACACATGAGGATATGTAATGATGGGATAGGGAGTGACAAGAGGGGTATGGGAGGGGGAGAGAGTCCCATTTTCACTCCACTTAAAAGGAGTGGTGAGTACTAATATTCCATTCCTCTAAGTTGAGGATTGGGGGATAGGGAGCACCGAGAGTGGGATGGGTAGGGGGAGGGGGAAAAGGTGGGTGACAGTGGGGAAGGTGGGGGTGGAGCCATTAGGAAAGGGTGGGTTGGTGGGGGAGGAAAGGGTGGTTCTAGGAATCACCCTCCTCCCTCTTATTTATTTATGTTTTAATTTTAAAAATAATAATTGTTTTTGTTTTTTAAATTTAAAAAAAAATGTTTTATTTATTTATTTTTTTAATTTGTTTATATATGTTTGTAATATTTATTTTTATGTTTTATATTGATTTTTTTTTAAATAAATTTAGATTTGAGTTAAAAAATAATTAAACTTGCTTCGTGTATTTTAAAAAACAAAAATTGTAATGTTATTAATAAACAAAATTGCATTCCGTAAATGCATTTTCACATTTAAGATATCTTCTCAATTAGAGGGATCATCGTATAAGAGAAACTCAAAATATATCTTGCTTTATCAACAATTTTCAAAAGAAATTATAATTCTATCACAACCCATCTCATCATTTTTACAGATATGAAAATTGGTTTAAAAAAAAAAACATGTTTTCAGATATACATAAATCAATTCATTATTAAATACATTTAGATCTTTACATTTGGTATAGATTATGGTTATGTGAAAAGTGTATGAAGATATTTAGTGGAATGATCTTCCTCTTTTTCCTGGATGATCCAAAATTCTACTTTCATTTGTAATCCAGAGAATCCATTAGCTTCCTTTTCCTCTCTCATACACATGATGAAGAGATAAAGAGTTAAAATATGTTTGAGCAAGTTGTATCTCCTAAAATATAGTCCAAAGATTATAACTTTCCAATGATTTTGTTATCCGTATTTTGTGATTTTTGATGCTTTCATAGTGGAAAAAATTGGAGGGATCAACTTGTAGGGTCATTTTAATGGAAAGTCTTGGTTTGGAAAATTGGGTTTGAAACCTTTTGGAGACATTTTTAGGCATCAAACAACATTTTTGGGGGTTAAAACTTTCCCGACGGTAGCTTGGATATTTTGACGCTATTCTACACATCTTAACCTTTCCAACTGTTCCAAAATCACATTAATTGGAGCTTGTATGTGAAGGTTATGCCTCCCGCAAGTTGACCTACCATGTTGACCACCATGGTACAAGTGGATGCTACATCAACCCCCATTACTCATGCATATGGGGCTAGCCACATATGGACTTTCAAGAAGATTCTAGAAGTTCCCAAAACCTTATCACAATTGAGGGTTGAGGAGGTCAAGACCCTAACCCTAGATGGCTATCGAGCGATATTAAATACCGATCCACTTGGAGAAGAAGGGGTTCCATTCTTTAGCATTGTATTTGTTCCATATTTTAGTAGAGCACTTAGGAGTGGTATTTTGAGAGAAAAACAAAGGAGGAGAGATTATGTAGCATCCATACATGCCACAATTCCAAAGGCAACTCCATAGAGAGTGTATCTTTCTTTGTACTTGCATTTGAAGAAAAGAGAGCAAAGCGACCTCGCCTTCTAGTTGGGTTTTCTCTCGTATTGGATTTCCCAAGTTATATCTTGTGCTTATTTGTGGATAATGTGTGAGTATTTATTTATCTTCTGTGCTTTTCACATTTTAGCTATGTCATGTGTTTTAAGTAGAAAACCAATAATTAAAGAATATGAGATCTAAAGGAAATTAACCTTCACAATAAAGATTTTAGTATTTTATTAGATTTGTTGTCACAAATTGTCAAGTGGAATATCCATAGTGGTTTACAGATCATATTTGTACTAGAGCCAAGTTTTCTTGGGCTACTTGATGAAAGTTGCAAGGATCTAGGGATCGATTTAAGAGGAAAGTCGTAGAACTCTAGCCATGGCTGACAAGTATGTTCATAAAAACCCTCGAGATTTAGCAAAGGAGAGATTTTGAAGGCTAGAAGAACAAGTCAATGACATATCTCACAAAATGTCCCTCCTCACGGTAGCTCTAGCAAGTAAGCTCGAATTGTTTGCAGAAGTTGGAGGCTTGAACTTAGAGATCAAATCAATTAGAAGCTAGGGGGTAATAAAGACCGAGAAAAGGAGTCGCAAAAAGAACCCAAGAAAGATCAACCAAGTTCTAGTACCATAAACCTTTCATAGTCCTTATTCAATATGGAAGAAAAAGTGGACATAAATCCATACCAAGGTGAAATCTATGAATTAAAACTAAATCACTAGTTGGAACAACTAGAAGTTTATTTCACCGTTCACCATATAGATGAAGAACAAAAGATATCATTTTCCATACTAAAGTTAGACGGCCATGCTTTAACCTAGTGAGAAAGCCATACATAAACACTTAGGTTGGAGGGTGATCTATAGTAACTATGTAGGAGGACTTCAAAACCCTCATCAAGTCTCAATTATACCCTATCAGGTATGTAGAGGACCAATGGATCATGTGGCACTACTTCATGCAGAAGCAAGGGCAGAGTATACATGAGTACACCATTGAGTTTAAAAATATGGTCATCATGTTTCATATCTCTCCCAAGATCCCATATGTACTTCTCAAGTATCTAAGGGGTCTACATAGCCATCTATAAAAGCAAGTGATGATTTCAAACCAAGGACAATGGAGGAGGCATGTGTACAAGCATAGTATCTAGAAAACATAGGCCACGAGAAAGGGAAACCAAGTGGTTCTAAGCAAAAAGAGCACCAAGAAGCTTCTAAGGAGGGAAAAAAGAAGTGGAAAGGGGGAAAGGATAAGAAGATGAAAACCATTTCACATCGGTGCAAGGATCCTAACAACCATTGTAACCATTGCAATATTGATGGGCACGCTAAGGAAAAGTGTTGGAAACTACATCTAGAGTTGAACCCAAAGAATCACAAGAAGGATGCAAAGAAAAATAATCTTCTAGCCATGCATTCAATCAATCAAGTTGAAAGTAGCTCTGATATGGATGAGAGGAAAGTCTGCACATCAGTGCAGAAGGAGGTGAATATGAGTATCCTTCATCACTAGTAAGAGAAGGAGATGACCAAACTCTTCCACATCAAGATCCAAGTCAAGAAGATCACCAAGATAGATGCCTTGCTCGACTCTAGTTCACATTCTAATCTCATAGCAACAGATCTGGTCAACAAGCTTGGATTGGAGGTTCACAATCATCCTGGCACATATCCATTGGGATGGCTAAATAAGGATGTAGAGATCAAGGTAATGAAACAATGCAAGATTGAATTTGTTGTAAGTGTTCATTTTATTGATGAAGTGGAATTGGATGTCTCCCCCCCTCTATTATGCTCTCTAAATCCCACTCCTATATGCGATGCTCAACTATGGAACAAATACAATTCTAAAGCATGGAACCCTTTCTCCTCCTAGTGGCTCGGTATTTAACATCATCTGATAGCCATCTAGGGGTAGGGTTTTGACTTCCTCAATCCTCATTTGTGATAAGGTTTTGGACCTTCCAAAATCTTCTTGAAATTCCATATGTGTTAGCCCCATATGCATGGATAATGGGGTTGAAAAAATTATTTTAGTTGCAATAGTACCGATTGTCAAGGCCATGATTTCAAACATGTTATAATTTTAACCTCGAAAAAAAGGGTGTTATATTATTAGCACCATTTTTCGATTCAGGGATATATTTTAATATTTTGGTTGCAATGATATGAGTTGTCAAGGCCATGGTTTCAAACAAATTGTATTTTTTATCCCTGCTTCAAAAGTGGTGCTAGCAATAGCACCCTTTTATTATAGGGTTAAAATCACAACTTTTTTCAACCATGATCCATAATGTTGCTAAAAAATCCTTAAAATCAACCCCTAAATCGAAAGGTGGTGCTCTCAAAATCACTCCTTTTGTTTTTCTCAGGATGAAAATTACAACCTTTTGCAACAATGGCCTTAAAACTACATGATGTTTCAAAACAAAAACGTTAAAATTGACCCTAAAATCAAAATCTTGTGCTATGAGTAGCACCCCCTTTGTAATTTTTTACTTCTTTGTTTTTTGGAGGGGGGGGTGGGAGGAGGGCAGGGTGTGAAGGGTAAACTTAAAACTTGTTTAAAACCATAGCCTTGACAATTGGTACCATTGCAACCAAAATTTTAAAATCAAACACTTGAATCAAAAATTTGTGCCACTAATAGCATACCCCCTTTTTTAGACTTAAATTTACAAATTGCTTGACACCATGGCCTTGACAACCAAATTTTAAAATCAACCCCCGAATAAAAAATAGGTGCTACCAGTAACATCCTTTTTTTTCTGAGCTTAACATTGTAACATTTTTGGAATCATGGCTTAACAAATGAGCATTGTTACCAACAAAATTATAAAAAATGAAAAAGTAGAAGAACAAAAAAATAGATGAAAAAAACCAAAAGTAAGGGAAAACGTGTTTTTTTAACATAGATTGAATTGAATTTGTATTAAAAGGATGCGCCAAAGCAAACAACATCATACAATATACATAATATGGCATATAGTCGAAGAGATTTAAGAATTGTGTCGTATACTGTAAAATTTTCTACAATAATAGACTCCTGACTATGAACTTCTAAGTTGATTACATTTTTACAAAATTTGCCCAGGCACCAAAAAACTTTGTAAAACATAAACTGTATTTTAGGGGCAAAGTCTTGAATTTCATAGGCCATTGGATGAAGAAAAGGTTGGACTTCCATATCCATTGGAGCTATGCCATTCTCATAGTTTTATGAATTATCACCATCAACAACCATGGGGGGGAGAGCCGACCAAGGTTAATCGAATCAGACATTGAACGTTGAAACCAAGTGGTCACCTAAAGAATCCCCAAACGAAAGAGTCTAGTCAGAATCCCAAAACAATGCCTATGTTGAGCCTCGACCAAAGGGATGGACCACAATTGATTGTGCCTCAGACTAGAAGCAGGAAAGGACTAAGCATGGCGCAGATCATTTGTTCCAGAATCAAGTCTTCTTAAAGCCTCAAAATCACATTCCATTTCTTGGCCCTGGAGATTGCCTAAAGAGCTAAAGGGCATACACACTTGATAACTCACACAGTTACCATAACTCCTCACACATATGAAGGGGTCTCGATATGTGAGGATGTTAGGAGGTCTGTCACAGGATTTGCCTCAATTCATTGATGTGTTGTGGGATGGGGGGAGACCTTTTAACACCATTCAAACTTATTTCCCCTTGATTCAACCTTGTACCCTCCTTAGACCAAAGGTTGGCTAGGGGTTTTAATTCTCGATTGATATGGAAGAGTCTAAAATCATCAAAACTTTTGTTGATAATGATAATGTGATGAAGAATACCTCTTTGAAGATTGTTTTCCACTTTTTCTCATGTGAGAACTGCTTTGACTATCATCATAGAATCACCAAATACTGAAATCTAAGATATATTGCACTCTCGAGCTTGTCTCGATCCCTCAAATAAAGCATAATATTTTGCAATATTGTTTGTTTTTATCCCTAGGCCCCAAGAATAGGTACAAAATTGATTTCCTCTGGGATCAAAGAGGCTCCCCCCCGCACCGACCGCCCTAGGATTGCCACGAGAGGCCCCATCAAAAAAGAGGCAATGCATCCAAAGAGATGGAAACCAACCTCTAAATTCCTCTATCGAATTTCTAATATCCCACTTGGGAGTAAGAGAAGGACCAATCAGGGGGGAATTGATAGTGATCTTCAAAAATAATTTAACCCATCCTTCTTCATGTCGCTCAAGACCCTGATCTTGTTGAAGCGTCTGATGTTGCATATACTCAACACATAGAGATATAGCCTTGATCTTCAATTGTTTTGGTCTTATGGATTCATACTGGAAGATTTTTTTGTTTCACGACAACCAAATTTCCCAGCAGATGTACTTTGGCATTGTCAGCCATAGTCGTTTAAAACCTGGTTTGTTTCTGAGATTTCCTTGATAGTTCCTATACCATTTTTAAATAACTCTTTGTCGGAAAGGGGCCATGATGTAAGGATGGAAATATTTCCAAGAGCCATACTCCAAGTGGCTTTGTCAAAGGGGCATAACGTGAATAAATGAAGGATTGTTTCTTCATATTGATTGCAGAGGGCACATCAAGAGGGCCCATTAATACCCTTTTTTTGCAAATTCTTGGTTGTTAAGATACACACATGAACTAAAAACCAAATGAAAGAATTGATTTTGGGCATGTCATCTATGTGCCAAACTACCTTCCAAACTCCGGACTGAGAAAAAACATTTCTCTCTTCTTGCAAATTTTTATATCCTATCTTAACAGAATAGGAGGAGCTCTCCCATTCTTGAACATCTTTGGTGGTCTTGCATTTCGGCGCACACCCTATCAGTGCACCATAAAAGAGTGAAGAGAGGGGGAGAAGGCGAGGAGGAAACTCCATCGATTTCCAACCAATCTATTGACTAGAGGTTGTCTCCCACATTGAAATTTCATACAGATTTGTGTCGCCTTGTTGTTGTATTCATGTTTTCATAGGTACGAGATCCTCTTTTGAGGTGAGAGGACCACATTCAAGAATTGAGTCTTCCCGAAGTTTCATGTTTTCCCCATTTCCATGGATCCAATTTAGATTATCCTTGGCTAAGGGTAGAGGCAAGAGAAGGAGGGAGAAAATAGAGGAACCTTTGGTCTTCCAAGGCGGGCGTTCCAAACATCTCTGCCTTGGTCCCATGAAGTATTTTTTCCACAACACTTGCTTCCACCAAGAGAATTTTCCAAATAAACGCAATAGGAGTCTCTGATGCCCAACCCTCCCCTATGCACCAGATGTTTAACCTGTTACCAATTTACTAGATGAAATTTCTTGCCTGATTTTTTCCCTCCCTACTAGAGGAAATGCCTGATTTTGACTAAGATTTGGTTGGAGATGCTTTTTGGGGCAAGCAAAGTCAAAGACTGGTATATTGACAAAGCTAATAAGACTTTCTTGATAAGGACTATACGCCTAACCAATTTCAACCATTGAGATCCCCATGAGGTAAATTTGGAGTTGATTTTTTCTATGACATGCCTTGATTCACGGGAATTCACTTTCTTTAGAGAAATTGGAATACCCAAATATCAAAAGGAGGGCCAGTTCTCAGCATAAGGGAATTGAAAAATGTGAGAGATGTGTTGCAAAACATGTACTCAAGTGTTGCACCCCATAATTTGACATTTCTTATGGTTCACCACCTCCCTTGAAGCATCCATAAAAGAATCCAAAACTGACTTGAAACGAGAGGCAATGATTTGAGAGGCTCCTCCCAAAAATAAAGCATCATCAACAAGTTGTGATTGATTCAGATCTTTCACTCCTCAAACCACATGAAGGCCTAACAAATTCCCATTTTCATGTTTAGAGTCAAGCTTATGACTGAGGGAGTCAGCCATAATAATGAAGAGCAACGGGGAGAGGGGACACCTTTGACGGAGACCTCTGCTTCCCTGGAAAAAATTAGTTGGCCTGCCATTTATGAGGGGAGCGATCCAAGGTCCTCCAATGCACATGACAACCCAATGAATAAAATTGGGGCTGAAGCCAAATTTTCTCATGACCTGAAACAAAAAGGAGTGATGAACACAATCAAAAGAATTTTCCATATCCAGTTTGATAACCATACCTTTTTCCTCTACCTCGAAGCTTGAGTGGATTGCTTCTTAAACTAAAACAATATCCTTCGTAATCTATCTGTTATGCAAAAATCCTCCTTGTTTGGGAGAAATGATTTTGGGTAATAAGGTTTTGAGATGGGAAGCAATGATGTTAGTTAATATTTTGTAAGAAGAGTTGCACATGGATATAGGTCTAAATATGGAGAAAGAGGAAGGGTTTGATTCCTTGGGAACCAGATCCAGGAAAGAAGATTTGGTACTCCCTCCTAAACGAAGAGTCCGGTGTGAATAACACAACATTAAAATAAGATCATAGTTGATGAGGTCCCAATAGTGTCTGAAAAAAGAGATGGGAAAACCATTTGGGCCAAGGGATTTATCTAGTCCAAGACTCCAAATGGAAGCTTGAACCTCTGCTTCTTCTATGGGTCGGGTTAGGAAATATTTTTCTTCCTGCGAGATAATAGTAGGAACATTCATATCATTGTTTTGGATATATGCTTCTTCATGCTGACTGAAAAGGATTATGAGTTGCATTCTTGATATCTTCATAGTGAGTGATTTGGGTACCATCATCCAAGGTTATGGCATAAATATTATTCTCTGATAGGCAGGATTTAGCTTGCTTATGAAAAAAAATTGTGTTTTGGTCGTCATCTTGGAGCCATAGGCTCCTGGATTTAATTCTCCAAAATTCCTCTTATCTTCGCAATTTTGTCTAAATTCTAGTACAAAGAATAAATTATTCTTGCAATACCTGATGAAAGATATTATCTTCTTTCATTTGTAATTGAAGGTTGTGAAGTTTATTTTTGAGATTAACAGAAAAAACATGTTTATTAAAATAATAATAATTAATTCACACATATATAATTTTTTAAGAAAATGAAAAAATAAAAAACAAAATAAAATAAATACAAACCACCCTCCTTAAAAGGTAGGAAAAAATTTAAAGCAGGTTTTTAAAAAATAAAATAAGATATAATAAAGAGAAACCAAATATAAAACAATTTTAAAAAATTAAAAATCAAATAGAACAAATATAGAACAAGATATTTATAATTGTCCCTATAATAATTTAGAACAAGATATTTATAATTTGAAAAATGAAGGTACTATCCTCCTGCTATGAGAGTTTAATGTTAGGATTGCAACTAAACAAGCTACTGTTTTAAGTAATGACTCCAACCATAATCCTTTATGGCTAGATGAGGACCTTGTTTTATCTAATAGCTACAAAAGAAGCTCTGAAGACCTAATTGA
>SNQJ01S0091619.1:87825-99839 GCA_010110895.2 Picea sitchensis | reverse complement strand
TTGATGAAAACTATTCATCTCATGAAGAGTGGTCAAATCCATTGCATGAGAAACATCTTATTGATGAGATATTGTTTGGTGAGAAGAGAAGCTCATTTGCATACACAAACCAAGTGAAAGACAACTTGTTTGTAGTGATAGAGACCGGTAAATAGGTTGAAGACATGAAACAACCAGTTGTAATAGTAACTGGAGCTAAAAATGAAGATTATTATGCAACATCAAAGGCAAGGAAGAAAGACGAAGAAAGGAAATCTCTCTTAGAAGAGAAAAATGAAAAGAACCAGTATGGTTCTTCCTATGATTTTTCATATGATCGTAACAATGTTTTTGAGTGTGTAGGTTTACAAGACAACAATTCATTTTCAGTAGTGACTGATTATGAAGAAAACATGGAAGAAAATGAAGAAATTGAGGAGAAAAATATTGAGTCAATTTTTATGGTGTGGAGTCTGGAAGAAATCAAGTATTATTATGAATTGATGTTGCAACAGTCCATTGAGAAAAACATTGATGATTGTATCCAGAAAGAGAAGCAACCCACTTATGAGAATTTGGAAGAATTTGCAAGGTTTAAAGACAAACACTTCTCAGGGAGCTGAAGGATCATCTACAGAGAGCACAAAACTAGCAAAAGGTCCAAGAAGACAAGCACAGAGTTGATCGTTCTTTTGAGGTTGGTGACCTGGTCCACGTTTCTTTGGGCCCTATAGATTCATGCAAAAGATAGGGGTCGTAGATTATGAGCTGGAACTCCCACAGGGCAGCAAAATACACAATGTCTTCCATGTCTCCTGCCTTAAGAAAGCCCTCTACCAACAGATCAGACCCATTGAGGTATTACCTCCAATGGATGAGGAGGGACAACTTGTTTTGATTTTGGAGGAGGTATTAGAGGTCCGAGAGAAGAGGCTCAGAAACTATAGCATCAAGGAGTACTTGTTCAGGTGGAAGGATCTACCCATTGAGGATGCCACATGGGAAAAGGAGCACGTGGTAAGAGAAACAGGTTTGACATTTCTTGAGGACAAGCAATTTCAAGCAGGGGAGACTGTAATGTCCCCCACCTCTTGATAGAGAGGCGATGAGGAGACTCAATGGCTTGGGAATCCCCACTAGGTCATAATCTCACACTATGGGGGAAAGTCAACTAGACTAAGGTTATATTCTTAAGTTGACTTAAAGAAAAAGGTTAAAAGGAGTAAAAGATAACTCAACCAAAGAATAGAAGTTAACCCTGGGAGTTAATCTAACTCAATAGAGGAATAGAAAGAAAAGTATAAATAGAAGGCTGGGGTGCACCTATTATTCATTCTGGATTTTGGTATTTGCTTGTTATTGCTCTTGAGCATACAGTTTGGGGGTTTTGTTGTACAAACCCTTGTGAGCAACTCAGTGGTGAAATACCCACTCACCTTGTTCCATAGCTTGGTCTCGGGGATGAAAGACTCCTCCACACCATTCTACATTCAGCATGTTTCCACCTAGCGATTTAGAAGTAGCAGAGTCATATTGTTCTTAAGTTTCCAGCAAGGGCGCACCATCAACTAGAGAAGGGTTTGATCAAGTTGATCAGGAAGGACGTTGGGCATTCAAACACTTGGGTTTTACTTGCAGGTGCTCAACCATCAAATTGAGGGTTTCCTTGAAGAGTTATCAGCATCATATCATCAACCACAGCTTGAGATGGATTTGGGCTTGGAGGACGTCTTGTGTTTTAGTATTTCTCAGATCTAGAGAGATCCACCTGGAATCTGGAACTGAAACTTCTCCCATGGGGTTCCCATAGCTTGATCTATATTCCTAGAGATTTTCGGAGCATCTGGAGACCTCCTTAAGCAGGGCCAAGTTACCTAGGATTCCAGGCATCCAGGAGGGCGCAACCTCATTAGAGGATACAATATTTGGAGGGGTTGGCCTTATCATTTCAGGCTGAGACTTCAGGAGGGTGATCCTATCACCTTGATCTATCAGTTGGTATAATTTGAGCTCATTTGGAGTCTTCCTTCATCAAGGTCAATTTATTAAGGGTTTCAGTCTTCTACTGGATCATGGTAACCTTCAACTGGAGGAGTTGGCATCCATTCGGCTCAGATCTATTTGTATTGACCTTCATTTCTTATCCAGCCTTTGGAGGCTTGTTTTGTATTAGCAGGATCTTTTTGTAGCAGCTCATATCTATTTTCTACTGGGGCCATCTGAGGATTATTCCATATCTGCTCTTTCTATTGTATCTGATTCATGCTCTTATAATAAAGGTCAAATCTATGCTTGTGCTTTCTATATCTTGAATATGTTGTGATCTTGCATATGCTGGATGAATTTTGTATAAACACCATTTAAATAAGTGGAACGCTTCAATAGTCACCTGCACACCAAACACACACAGAGGTAGTTAGTGGCCTCAAGCGAAAAAATTGGCTTGGGATCATTACAGTCCACAAATATATGGCTTCTCTACTCTTTTATTCATTCTGCTGCAAAATATTACGATGTACACATTACATCTTCAGTATTACAATCAAAATGAGGGGAAGTACCCTCGGGGAGGCTGACTAGATCACACCAGTCTCCTCATACTATGACCTAACCCTCAAAGACTAACCTATTGAACTCTACCACAAGAACCATAAAAACCTTACTACAATAATCAACTGCTCATTGCCTTTACCCCAGACCTTCTAGGTCCTTATTTATACTACTTTATAGGCTTATAATCGTTACAATATTTTTCATAAACCATAACCCTAACATGGTTAGGATTTTCTGCATGTGTGTCGTGTTTCTTTTCCTCCTGCATGTTGCTTTTCCTTATTTTTTTGCATGTTGATTTCCTGCCACCTGTTGTGCATGCTCTAAAAGTATATCTTTATCTCCAAAATTGGGCTTGTTACCAAAACAAATCTTTATCCCAAAAATAGGCCTGCACCCAAAATAAAATTTCTTCCCAAAATAGGCCCCCAACACTGACATCTAGCTCGTCCCAAGCCACTCAGGTGGTGCACACTCCCTATAAATCCTTTTCCAAGTTGTGGAACTTCTCTTCTAGTTCCTTTCATTTTTCCTTCACCCGTGAAACTTTGTCTGTTAACGCCTCGACTATCTGTGTTGCTATCCATTCTTGTAGCAATGTTGTGCTTCCGGAATGTGCCTACGCCATCCTTGTCTTCTCTTCCTCCAGCTGCACAATTACCTGTGTTGCTTGTTCTTGGAGGGGCTCCAACTGGGCTTGTCTTTCTTTCATATTGATCTGTGTTGTTTTTAACTTTATTTGTAGGGTCTTCATCTTCTGGATTCCCTTCAAGCGCTTACTAATGGTCATGGTTTTCTATCACTGCTTCAAATCTTGTATGGAAGCACTGGTTTTCTTTTCTTGTTGGTCCAACTGTTGGACCTTTTCATCCTCTTCCAAAATGGTCCAAATCTGCACAGTTCTGTCAAACAGTTCTGCGACTTCCTTTGCTTCCATTTCCATCTCCTCTTTATGGAGTGTGATTTGTTGTTCTCTTTTCTCTCGAACCTCAGGAGGAGTCATGGGATTAAGTTTCTCTTTCAACTCCTCGATCTCTTGCCTATATCCCTTAATCGTTTGTGAAATTATCTTTATCTTTTCCTCTTCACTCCTATCTGGTGCTTGCATGCTATATGGAATGCGGTCATATATCGTTGTTATCCCCTGATCTAGCTTGTCAACACGTTCTTTTTCCTTCTCCTTCTCCGTGGTCAACTGGTCGCAGGTGATATGTAACATTTTTGCGACTCCCCTAACAACCTCCAAGTTAGTGGCATCCATGTGGGATCTGGATTGTAATTCTTGCATTATACTAGCCTAGAGTTCGTATAGTGCCTTTGTGGGTATTTGCACCATGACTACCTCAAAATGATTAATGCCCCCCATGGGTTTCTATCCAGTCTCTTGATAAATTCTGACCATTTTACGTGTGACCATGAATGTATCCCTTCCTTGCACTACTATCTAAATTGTCTCATCTCCTTCTTTCTAGGTAGGGGGTCATTATGTATTTTCATTTTGTTGCATTGTGGCCTATGGTACTGCATGAATTTGTAACTATTAGAGAGATTCATGGAAATCTATGAGTTTTTCCATGATCTCTTCTCTATGTGCTTCTACAACGCGGACCACCTCTTCCCCCCTGTCTTGGACCTTGTCTGTTATGAATTCAACATCACCCTCTGTCAAGTTGATGATTGGGTTCTCCTTGGTACACTTCATTATTTTGTGTGTCTCCTCTACCTGCGATGTCTTCCTTTTTTTCTATGAGGGTTGCGTCCCACTCATCATTTCCTTTTCCCTTTCCTTGCCAGCCTGAAGTGTGTCCCCCTTTTTGGCATCCTGCTGAATGTCTATCCTGGGAACTGTTGTTGTCCTCCTTGGTGTCTTTAGCACTGTGTTGCTTCCCGATGCATGAGTGCATGCGACAACCTTCCTAGTGTTAGTAGTTGGGTTGTTTGTATTTGCTAAAGGACCTGCTTCAGCTTGCCCCATAGGTTTGGTTGATTGTCTTGTGGCTAGCCTTGTTTTTGGTTTTTCTACTGACATCTTCCACTATGACGGCCAGTCTTTGATTGTCCAGTCAATCTCTTCCCTTTTGATGCAATATTACATCTCCAACCATTCATTCTTTGGATCCCTTGCAGTCTGGATCCACTTGTGGTGCCTGGATGCCTTAAACCTGGATATCCCTTCAGATTCCTAGACCACTTCCATAGGAATGCACCACATATTAGCTATGCATTGTTGTATCTCTTTCTAGCAGCATTGCGAACACTATGCTATTTTCCTGCTTATTTTTATTGTCCTTGGCCTACCAAAGGGATTCATATTTAGTCGCGTAGCACTTCCCTTTCCTATCCAGAAATGCTAAAATTTTTGGCTCCTACCATCCTGCCAAAGTTATGAGGATAATGAGCCAAGAATAATGGAACTTGGTTCCATTATCTTGCACTTCTCTACAATCAATCAAGAACTAGTTCAGGAGGTATGGCACCCAACTGAACATTACTCCCTTCGTGCACTGCACGACAATTATGATGACTTATGCTGGAGCCTCTTCTTTTCTACACTTCCTCAATAGCTTGCAAGCCATTAGTTTGCTGGTGAACCTTGTTGCATTATCGTTGATATCTCTAAGAATAATTCCCCTGTTTCCTCTACTGGTACAAAATTGTGCCTTGACTAACTTGACGATCTCCTTCTAGCACGCTTTACTGTCCAAGTATTCTTCTGGTTGTGAATGCATTGTGGGTAATCCCGTAATTTTGGCGATCAACACCACATTGAGTTGTATCGGTCTATCCATCCAAAGAATGTCACCATGTACCCGGGCTAGAAATTGTTTGACACAAAGCCCAACATTTTTACTGCACCCGAAGTTGTAGAGCCATGTTATCCACTGCACGAGCTCCATGATTGGTTTGCCTAGGGGTCCAATTTCCCCTGTGTTTGCTAAGTAGGATTCCTCGACCAGGTCTGGAAATTCTTTTGCATCGTGGTCCAAGTACCTTAGTTTAGGTACTTTTTTTAGCATGTCCTCCACAGTTACCACTGCGTCTGGGAGGTAGGGAAGTGTGATTTTTGTAGCATCCTTCACCTTTCTTTTATACTCGACAGTAGATGGGCATGCTTATGCTATTTATGTATCATATTCTTCCCCCTCGAAGTCCAGCTGGTTGGTGATGTCCTCAACCAACACCTCCTCTTCATCGTGGCCCATTTTCTGACCCTTCATTTCATTGGGTTTAGCCAGTGTTTTAGGATTAGGGTTTGTAATACAATTTTGGGTCTTGGAAATCTGCCCTACTTCCCTTGTGCCATTGTCGATGTTTCCTCATTAACCCTTGTCAAGCTGAGTGACTTTGTCTAGGAAGTGGTGACATCTTTGAGCTTGACAATGTTCTCAGGCTCCACCATCCTTTCCTTCCTTTGTTGGCCCTGACAAGTAACCCGTGCATATTGTACTGGAGCACAAAACTTTGTAGGTGTCATGTTATATTCGATTCATACACTTTTTCTCTTCTTCGCACAATTATACCTAGGCCACACACTTGTATCTTGCTTTATGCTAAAAAATCAATAAGTGTCGAGCTAATGCATGCTTTCTGCACTTTATAGATCCAATCATAATTGTTTTCCACTTTTTATGTGCATTTTGATCGAGACCATTTTTTCCTGCATGTTGTTGCAGTACCCTCTCTAACCCCAACAACCATTGTTGTGTCCAGACTATATTTATTTGGATGTAAGAGTACTTTCCCTCTCTGAAAGGTAATGACAAAACCCATTTCCTGCATCGCTGAGACTGAGAGAAAATTATTCTTCAAACCTGGTACGTAAAGCACATCTTGGGCATCCAACAAACCTTTTGACTCTATTTGGAATGTAATTTTTCCCTCTCCCTTCACTACATATTTGGCATCATCACCAAGTTGCACATGAAAATCTAAGTCCCTCTCGGTCAAATGTCTAAACAGTTCTCGCACTTATGTCATATGATGAGATGCACCACTGTCCAAGTAGCACACACTCCTAATAGTTTTGCTTGTAGAAAGGTAAGAAACCAGTGTGTAATCCTTCTCAAACTTCTCTGCAAACTCATCAAACTCCAAACTTAAACTTTCCTTAGGACACCATAGCTCCCCCAAAGAGATAATATCNAAGTAGCACACACTCCTAATAGTTTTGCTTGTAGAAAGGTAAGAAACCAGTGTGTAATCCTTCTCAAACTTCTCTGCAAACTCATCAAACTCCAAACTTAAACTTTCCTTAGGACACCATAGCTCCCCCAAAGAGATAATATCATAGGATTAAAGGCCTTTGACCTAAATTTCCTATTAGGTGTGCTCTTGTCTCCACTTGATGAAGTAGTGTTCCTCGCCTCAACCTATCCATAGGTCCTAGATCATCTGAGTTTGAACCTTCATCCTCATTGAGAGGTATTGTTGCAACCACCTATAACCCTTTACCTCCTTCACTAGGACCATCCTCCCCCAATTCTACCATTGTTGGAACTACCTAAACCTCATTTCCTTCCATGGCTGGATTGAGCATCCCAAACCTTAGTCAGTTGGTCAATGACCCCATCCACCATGACCCTACATGGCCTCCCATGCCTACCAAAATACCCTTTGATATACCCAAGTTTGAGGGTAAATCAAGAGAAGAGTCATTCAATCACATTATGTATTTCAACCTTTGGTGTTCCTCCAACTTCATAACGAAGGACTCGGTTAGACTTAGGCTTTTCCAAAGAACCTTGAAGGGTGCCACTACCAAGTGGTACATTGATAAACTTGGAAACAATCATCATACCTTTGATTCCTTTGGCAAGGCATTTCTCACCTTCTTCCAATTTCCTGTTTTCCATGACTTGGGGATCCATATCCTTACCTCCTATCACTAAACCATTGCCACTCATATCTTGGGCCATATCCACGAGTGGCATATAGTATGTAGTTTATGCATGGCCAAGCTCGAATCATGTGCGTTAAAAAATTCAATGCGATTGAATGGTCCTCACATGCAATGAAAACTTCAATTTAATCCTGGTTGGGGGTCTAGATGGTTTTCAAATCTGATTTTGGAATCCTCCCATTCCTATAGCATTGGTATCTAATATTTGATTATTATTTGAGCACAGAGATTGGCCTCTCGATAACTTAGTATGTAATTCATACTATCCCCATTATTACAATAGATACTTGATGGTAACAAAACATGTATTTAATAATTGAGTGTAAATCTCTCAATTACCCATTCTTTAAGTTTGGTCAAGCTCATTGTAAAGATACTACATAGTTTCTCTTTGTCTCAGACAAAAGCATGTTTTAGATTTTGTTTGGGATAAATCCTCTACTAAACTTGGTGAATTTCTTTAACTTGTATGTTCTTGATTAAGTTTATATGTGAATCTACACAAAATGAACCTTTTCAACATCACAAAAACCTAAAATTGGGATTACAATAGCAAGAATTGTGATTCTATTCATTCAATTTTCTACATCATGAAATCATCACTTCTTTGTTCTCTAGGTGGATCATTCCCCTTTTCTCGATTCCAAGCATCATTATATATCACACTCTTTCAATTGTTTCTTCTTGTTTCTAGAAACATTGGCATCAATGTGACAATACCTCATATGTCAAATATTTTGAGAACACCACATAGATCTCTTTCCTCATGCCTCACACCCAAGATTAATGAGATGTATCATTTGTAGAATTAATTCTTGTAGAAACATTTTTTTATCATTGGGCATTTGTAAGTAAGCTATGGAGAGTGTAAAATAATCATTGGTATCATCTAATCTATACATTAGGGATTATACTATCTGGCATACATTTTTGCATGGTTTGAGAAAGAGAGTGAACAATTAATACCCACAATAAGAATAACATACTTGGTGGTCTTGATGAATAATTCCCTTTAACTCTATACTTGTATGGATCATAATAAGCTCCAAATCATAGACATATTAGCATAAATGCTAAGAAATTGATGCAACCATGCTAGATTTGCATGTTTCTAGAAGCCTATAAAGAAAGTAGGTGTTGGAGAAATAATGGAGAATCTATTAGTTCCATTTTTTCCTCGAGAAATGTGTCGTACTTTTTCCTCGAGAAACATGTCGCATTTTTCCTCAGGAAATGTGTTTCATTTTTGCCTCATTTTTCGTGTTGCCTCAATTTTCATGTCCATTGTTGGGCAATTTTTTGGCACATGGTTTTTGCTGATAGTTTTCTATTTCCAGTTAAGGAATTAGGGTTGTTGACTAATCCAAGTCATTGGGTTAGGCTTTTGGATGCCGATGGATCCTATATGTATATTGTATTGTAAACAATGTATCACTATAAATGAATATGGAATATGCTGGTTTTCCCGGTTCGGGTTTCCAGGGGGAAAATCTCTGTGTAATGTTTGTATTTTCCATTCTATATTTTTTGTTCTTTTACTGAAGATCTATTTGCAGTAAATATTGTACAAGGTTAAAATCTACATGCTCGAAAGTTGATATAGCTACCATTGGAGAGTTTTTTGTTAAACCTGCTATGTGGAGCATAAGACATTGCTTTGGCTACTGGAGAAACAAGAGCTTTGGGTGTGCGATCTATAGGTAGTGAGGCTTTTGTGTTGAGTCATTGTTGTATTAAGCCTCAACGTGGTTTAGTGGACATGGTCTGGTGTATTTTCACAAGGCGTGGAGGTATCATGATTGCTCTATAGGAGGAGGTATCGGTGCTTCCTGGAAGTGAAGTTGGGTGGAGGTATCACTGTGTCCACTTCATCGTTGTGGCTTGTTCTAGAGGAGATCTCCAAGTCTGATGCTGGTGAAAATATTTGCAACATGTGTTTCCTGCATAGAACTGCAGCAGATGAAAGCATGAGCCTGTCGCTATAGCATGGAGAAGCCACAAGGAAAAATATCATTGCAGAACCGAGGAGCGTCGTAACTTGAGGTTTTGTTTTCTTGTTATTGGAGTGTCACATGTTAAAGTGAATGAACAAGAAAATTCATGGGTCAACAAAGAAAACTTAAACAGCTCTAAAGAGAACTGAAACAATTTAGGAGAAAGAATCAAAGGGTAAGAACAACAAAAATGTGTGGAGTGGTTCCAACTAAAGAACACATACTTGATGAGTAGAATGCGGAATTGGACACTGTTAATGAAGAATTTGATGAAATATATGAAATAGTGATGTCAAATCTGTCATTCTTCTCAGGTATAGATTATGAACCTTGTGCAACTTAAATGAAAAAAATTATATGGTTAGTAGATTTATTGCATTATGATCATGAATATAGTTTTAATTTCTATGATAAGAGAAGACGTGAAATAACATTACAACTTATTATATCAGTAGTGGATGAAAACATATTGTTTAGTATTTTGCTTGAATTTGGCGAAGTAAGTAGCCCAAAAATATTTTGGGATATTCTTGAAATGAAGAAGTGGAGTGAGAATGTTGAAGTTCCTGAAGACATTGTTGTTGAAAATGATGATAGTCTTGAAATATTTCTAACTAAAATAGAGACTGAAAATGGTAGCATTGAAATTGCAATGATTAATGAAGAAAATGTAGTAAAGTTGCATGTCATAGTAAGGAAATTACCTATGACACGGTATTTAGTTATTTGGTGAGTTCAAATGAGATTGATGATGTAGATGAATGTGTAACTGTTGATGAACCCCTGTGTGAATATTTGGTAAATTTAGTCAAATTTGATGAAAACTATTCATCTCATGAAGAGTGGTCAAATCCATTGCATGAGAAACACCTTATTGATGAGATATTGTTTGGTGAGAAGAGAAGCTCATTTGCATACACAAACCAAGTGAAAGACAACTTGTTTGTAGTGATAGAGATCGGTAAATAGGTTGAAGACATGAAACAACTAGTTGTAATAGTAACTGGAGCTGAAAATGAAGATTATTATGCAACATCAAAGGTAAGAAAGAAAGACGAAGAAAGGAAATCTCTCTTAGAAGAGAAAAATGAAAAGAACCAGTATGGTTCTTCCTATGATTTTTCATATGATCGTAACAATGTTTTTGAGTGTGTAGGTTTACAAGACAACAATTCATTTTCAGTAGTGACTGATTATGAAGAAAACATGGAAGAAAATGAAGAAATTGAGGAAAAAAATATTGAGTCAATTTTTATGGTGTGGAGTCCGGAAGAAATCAAGTATTATTATGAATTGATGTTGCAACAGTCCATTGAGAAAAACATTGATGATTGTATCCAGAAAGAGAAGCAACCCACTTATGAGAAGTTGGAAGAATTTGCAAGGTTTAAAGACAAACACTTACAAGAACGTGCAGAGGTGTTGAGGACAAAGAACAATAGTCAGCTACCAAGTTCCAAAATGAAGAAGAACAAAGCCAAGATGAAAGTAAAGCAGAATAGAGTCAAGATGAAACATATTTGGAGCAGCAAGCCAAAAAAGAAGCTCAATGGAGTCAAGATGAAAGTAAAGCAGAATGGAATCAAGATGAAACATATTTTTATGAAAATTATTTATTTTCAATATACATATAACCCATTTGATATTAAAAAATATGTTTATTATTAATTTCTTTAAAATTACAATTTATTTATTTTTGAGTGCTTGATTTGTAATGTTGTAAAAATTTGGAAAGCGAATCTTTTAAAATAATTAATGTTGGAAAAAATTAGAAATCCTATATTCTCTTAGAATAATTTTTTATGAAGTATATGTCTTAAGTATTGAATCAATCCATATTTTTGAATCGTGGAAGATTGGATGAATATATACATTTTCTATATGCCCCATAATCCAAATGTAGTTCCCCAGCTCAATAGCAATCAGTCCAGAGAATCCATGTGTATTCGCCACCAATAGCGATCAACGGAGAATCCATATGTGGTCCCTCATACCAATAGCAATTGATAAGTCCGAACAATCCTTATGTATTCGCCACCTACACCAGTAGCAATCCACAGACCAAAAAGTGAGGAGTTCAAAGAATAACCGTTGACACCAGTAGCAATCAACAGAGAATCCACAGACCAAAAAGTGAGGGCTTCAAAGAATAACGTTTAATTGGTGAAAGACTTTAATGTGACTGAATGGTTTCAGATGCAATGAGAACTTCGAATTCGATCCTGTACGTGAAAGAATTTAGTGCTACTGATTGGATTTCGCATCGAATTTCGCTACGTCAAATAATTTAATGCGACTGAATGGACTTCACACGCAGTGAGTCTAGATCCGACTTTCGAGTACGCCCGTTCCTATATAACAAAGGTTATGCCATTCTATTTCTCACCTCTTGCTTAACGACTCTGGGCTCCAGTTGAGTATTCCCGTACTAAGGTATATTAATGTTAAGTTTTTATTTTCTCTAATGTCATAAGCTGTGCAAACTTAGCAGTCGGAAGGAACAGTATGTTATTGTGAGTTGTAGGTATAGCTGTATATTTTGATAAATTGTGAAGGACAGAGAAATGCAGAGAGAAAAGAATAGTATA
>SNQJ01S0091619.1:31462-53319 GCA_010110895.2 Picea sitchensis | reverse complement strand
TTCTTAAATGAATGGTTGTAGGTGTAATTTCTTGCATTTTCTTATAATATTGCTGATTTAAAACCCTAGGTAACAAGCACACAAGTAGTTCATTGTTACATGTCCCCTTAGACAGAGATTTTTTTAGCCATTGAAGAAAAGAGATTAAGCCTAGCCTTTGCTACACTTATCTTGCTTCTTCCCTTGAGTTAGCGTTGAAGTTTATAGGTTGAAAGAGGGTGACATCCTAGGCCTAGGTTATCTACACCTAGGGTTTTCATCTTCTAGGGTTTGAAAGCCTTGTCTTTACAAGACTTTCTCCCTTAGACTTATTCTTTAGGCTAGCCATTTTTCCAAGTTGATTTAGAGAAGGAGGAAAGAGCACGAGGCCTTGCTTAAGCAACACCAGAGTGAGCCTCTTTCCCCTAGGGTTTAGATTCTAGGTTCCTGCCTTTGCAGCACCATAGAACCCTACCTTCTAGTCTTTAAGTCATTGTCCTTTCAAAATCTTGTGCCCCTTTTCTTATTTGACTCCATATACCCTAAGGCACTGATATTTGACCTCCAACGTTGAAGTCATAGTGTACCAAACTACTTTCAAAACATAATTTTGAAACTCTAACTAACATAACTAACCTAATTAGGGCTGATGTCATAGTTGAATATTTCATCTTGGCGCAACAAAAGTTGAATATAAGCAATTAAATGATGATTTTAAGCATTTATTGAGCAAATTGTTGATTGGATACACTACTAGCTTAGTCATCTCTATAGATGTTGATGAATTGATGGTCTTTCATAGCTAATTGATAAAACATTGGCTTCATTTTATATCTATTGCATTACATTGCTTATTGAATAATATCAGATAGTCATTGAAGTACTAACCCTTTGAGTTATAGCCTGCATATATATATATTTTGTTGTTGTTGTCTTGTTCCGTGCAGGTGTTTTCAATAGGGCATACACTTCATTTATTGGCTGATTAGCCGGACTGTCTGACATTGGTGGTAACCTGTGAGGAGGGAACTCTAAAACTTGACCTTATACTTTTTGCCTCTTCAAACCCCAGGTTACCGGGGACGTCTCCCCTGGGCTAACCTCCCTAAACAGAAAGAACCCCCCCATCGAGGTGACATTGGGTGGGGAAGGTTCCTGTTATGCCAGTTTGATCTCTATCCTTTAGCCTATGACTTAAACTACAAACTGTGCGATAACAGAGACAAGAAAACACTTGCAATGGCACCTTAAAAGAGCACTTAACCTATAAAACATTGAGGAGAAAGTGAGATGACCGTTTGTTGTCCTAAAACAACAAAAGAAGACAGCCATACAGTTGAAACTTAGAGCCATACTAAGGTCAACGACAGACCTTATATGGAAGCCTCATAGGACCTCAGATATTTCTTCAAATAATTGATTGGTTTGATAGAATAGAAGTGACCAAGAGAAGCATGAATCCAAAGTAACCAATATGGATGATTCTTTCATCAATTCATATTATGTAATCAACATGTTGGCTCAATCAAGGAGATTTATTGGGAAATGATCGGGAGGGATTGGTCGAGGACACTTAAGTATCAAGGGAATATAATAGAATCTTGACCTTTAGGTTAGTGAAGGACTAAGAGGTGGGACATACAATGATTTTGGAGCAATAGCGAGATGGGGCATGCCACACCATGAAGGGTTTGTAGGTTGAGAAATATATTACCAAAAAGGGGAAACCAAAAGTGGGAACCAAAGAGTGGGGAGGAGTGGATGGAGGCAACTAGGAAAATAAAATTTGTACAAGATGCAAAGCTATTAACAATGACAGGAATATACAAATCCTCCTATAGAACCTTCATGAACAAACGTCGCATCACTAAAATTGTAAAGAATCAAGATAGGACCTCAATAAATTGGGGAGGAATGAGGATTCCTCTACTAGACCCCCATGAAGGGAATGTGCTTGAACATTGTGAGGAAGGTTGAAGTAGAATTCCAACCTACTCCATTACTTAATAGACAAATTAAATAAAACAAAGAAAAAAAAAATAGTCAAAAAGAGTTCAAGGCAAGAACAAAAGGCCTGAGGAGCCAACATGGGTTAGTGATGATATATAGGGTTATAGGCTATTTATAATGATAGGATAATGCAAGCTCGCATGTATAAGATTCATGAGATAAGGGTGCATTTCTCCAATCAAAAGGAGAATACCAAATTGGTTCATTTCCCAACAGACTTGTAAAATAAACAAAAGAAAGTGGCATTAATAGGTTGTAGCAAAGTGTTCACTTGCAAAAAAAAAAAGCTAAAAAGAGAGCGATTTGGGGGTGAAGAAAGAACACTTGAAAGGGAAATGCCAAGAGAGATCTTGTGATTAAAACTACATCATAGTGTCCACGAGATAAAGACAAAGGAAAAGAGAATCCCACAATCCAAGTGGGAGGAAACAATAATGCCAACTAAAAGAAGAGGGATAGCACAAGAAATGTGGCCCACAGAATGGAGGTAGGGCAGAGATAGGGTCCCCAAAAGATAAGGAACAAGAACTCTTTCCCAAAATAATCCAACACATACTCAATAGAGGAGCCATGGAGGCTAAAAGACATACAAGAGGGTTCATCAATGGAAAAGGCCTAGCTGGGAGATAAGGAGGACCCAATGATGAAAAGGAAGGGTGAAGGAATTGAGAAGGGAAAGAGGAGGAGGAAAGTTTGGAGAAGCTCCCACAAAAAAATGAAAAAGGGGGGAAGAAGGGATAGCGAAGTCATGTTGCAAAGGGAGGAGCACATATAACTAAATTAAAATGAGGGTGGTAAAAAAAGTAAGTAAATGGAGGACATAGAACTACATGTACATGAGATTGTACTAGGGTAGAGTAGCATGAAAGGTTAAATTTTGTGTTGCAACCTTTCACCATAAGTACATATTAAAATATCATTTAACCTAAATTATAATAACTTGTAAAATATTTGGCTTCTATTTGAGATTCTTGTCCTCATGAATAATCATTATTTCTTTCTTGCTGATGTTTTGATATTGAACTACCATCATGATTATGGCTATCCCACCGGTATCCTATCCCAAAAATTGATGAGTTGATGGATGAACTGCATGGAGAAATTTTATTCTCTAAGATTGACCTAAGCTCTGGATATCATCAGATCAACATTAGAGAGTAGGATATAGAGAAGACAACATTCTAATGCCACTATGGACATTTTGAGTTCCTGGTTATGCCATTTGGGCTAACCAATGCACCAACCACATTTCACTCTTGCATGAACCATATATTCCGAGATCACTTGAGGAAATCAGTATTGGTATTCTTCAACGACATTTTGGTGTACAACATGACATGGCAGGAACATCTAAGGAATTTGGATGAGGTACTCAACATCATGGAGTCACAGTCACTATATGCCAAGGAGTCAAAGTGTGAGTTTTTGCATGACAAAACTATTATACTTGGGCCACATTATTAGCGCACAGGGGGTACACATGCACCAGGAGAAGATCAAGGCCATTTTGGATTGGACAATTCCAAAGAACATGATAGAGATGAGGATTTTCTTTGGGCTATGGTGCTATTATAGGAGGTTCGTGAAGGGTTTTTCACAGTTGGGGGCACCACTCACCAACCTCACCAGACAGGGGGCCTTCATCTGGATAGACGAGTCACATAATGCATTTGAACATATGAAGGAATTCGTGGGCACATGTCCAGTGTTATCATTGCCGGATTTCACGCTACCATTTGTACCAGAGTGTGATGCATCATGAGAGGGGATCAAATAAGTGTTGATGCAAAGGGGAAACCCCATTGTATTTGAGAGAAGGAAGCTTAATCATACCCAGAGCATGTATTCAATCTATGACAAGGAGATGCTTGCAATCATGCATGCCTTGACCAAATTTAGAAAGTACTTGGTGGGCAGCAAATTTGTGGTCACGATAGACCATAATAGTTTGAAGCATTTCCTTGAGCAGAAGGATCTCAATGAGTGTTAGCAGAAGTGGGTAAAAAATTTCCAGGCCTTTGATTTTTACATAGAGTATGTCAAGGGGAAGATGAACATTGTAGTAGCTTCATTATCTAGGAGACCAACAACTTGTTCCTTGATGGAGATCTCAACAGATTGGAAATCCCACTTGTTAGTGGAATATTCCAAGGACAAGTTCACTTGTGAGATATTGGATGGGAAGTTACAAGATGACATACATAGATTCATAGATGACGTTATCTTCTATAAAGACCGAGTCTACCTAGTGCCAAGGTTAGGTATCAAGAACAATATTTTGGTAGCAGTACATGACTCTCCATTAGCATGCCATTAGGGGTTCTTCAAAACCTACAGGAAGGTCAGATAGAGATTCTCTTGGAAGGGTCTCAAGCAGGATGTGATGAGACATATCAGTGAGTGTTTGACTTGTCAGTAGAACAAGTTAGATAAGACACTTCTAGCAGGGTTACTTCAGCCACTTCCCATTCCAGAGAAAAAATGGGAAAGTGTATCCATGGACTTCATTACAAGCCTACCCAAGGCTCAGGGTAAGGATTTTATTTATGTAGTGGTCGAAAGATTGACCAAGTTTGCACATTTCTATGCAATTCCTACAGATTAGAACGCAGTGCAGGTGGCATATCTATTCTTCAGAGAGGTTTTCAGACTTCACAGGTTTCCCCAGAGCATCATCAGCGACAGAGATAGTTGGTTCATCGACACATTTTGGTGGGAGTTATTCATATTGGTTGGGACATAGTTGACACCCAACACCAGTTACCACCCCTAGATTGATGGGAAAACATAGATAGTCAACAAGTGGGTAGAGGGATACTTGATGAACTATGTTAGTGGATAACAAAGAGCATGGGTAAGGTGGTTACATCTTGGAGAGTATTGTTACAACACTACCTTCGACATGTCCATAGGTATGAACCCGTTTAGAGAATTATATGGGTATGATTCTCCCACTTTGATTGACTTGGTTTTTGGAGACAAATGAGATCCAAAGGGAAAGGAATGGATAGTATAGAGTTAGAAGATTCTTAAGGTACTAAAAGAGAATCTACAGATTGCACATAATCAAAAAAAGGTTAATGCAGAGAGACACAGGATAGAGCATAGATTTGAGTTGGGGATCTAGTATTCCTGAGGCTACAACCATACATGTAGTCATATCTGAAGAAGAGTAGGGCATAGAAGCTCAATCCTAGGTTCTATGGGCCATACAAGGTCATACGCAGGGTAGGCGAAGTGGCCTACAAGCTAGAGCTACCAGAGGGGAGTCAGATTCACAATGTGTTCCACGTTTCTTGTCTTAAGAAAGATGTGGGACAATTCATCAACACTTCATAGGAGCTTCCACCTTTGGATGAGGAGGGGCGGTTGGAGTTAGTTCATGAAGAGGTGTTGGAGTTTATAGAGAGGAGATTGAGGAGCAGGGTCATCAGGGAGTGTTTGTTCAAATGCAGGGGGCTTCCAGTAGATGATGCTACTTGGGAGAGTGAGAAGATTTTGCAACACCCTAGATTGATGTTGCTCGAGGACAAGAAATCTTGGGAAGGGAGGACTGTAATATCCCTTTCCGAGTAGGATCTCCAGAGAGGATGGATTAGTAGTCTAGACATCCCCTTTTAGACTATAGCCAGGGAGAAACAGGGGAAGCATGGTTAGTTGGTGTCATTTCACTAGGGAATGTTATATTTAGAAAGTGACATTAAGTGAAAAGTGGGAAAAGTGCATTTTAAGTGAATTAAGCTAAAAATAGAGAGGCACCTAAGTGAAGGAGCTAAATATAGAGGTCAACATAGAATTAGGGTTTGAATGGGTATATGAAGGGAAAAGCGACCTAATTCTCATTATCACAGTTTATGATTTGACATTTGAGATATGAGGAGAAAACTCAGGTTCAAGCGAATCAATGGAGATTGTGGATTCTAGGAGGAAGACACTAGTGGGTTGATTTCAGTGTTGAGAGACACACCCTAGTCACCAGGAATATCATCCAAATATTTCATCGTTTGTAGCAACAATTTTACAAGTTCAGACAGCTAATGCGCACTTCATCAGGGTGAGGGCGCAAGTGTTTGTAGACTCAGGGGTTTATCTTGATACAACCAAGGAGAATCCAGAGATTTCCTTTCGACCCAGTTGAAAGGAAGGCATGTCACATTTTTTGAGATATTACTCACTATATTTCAATGGAGGAATCATCTAGGGTGCACCAATCATCTATTGAGGGAACAACACTTGGGAAGGCACATTGAGGGTTCCAGAGAGATCATCAGACTAGATACGAAGAAACCCTTCTGACCCATTTCATAGGAGGCTAGAGCACTTAGATTGAGACAGTTACAACCATATTCCAATAGTGGAATCACTAGGGCACAAGAGTTGAGCTGAGGAGGGGTGCAACCCCCTAGAGGATGCCATCTGGGGTCCGTACAGATCAACAGAGGGACGATATTCAGGAAAATAGTTACTGAGAGGGTGCTTGAGGTCAGGTCACACAGTTTGAGACAGATTTCAGGGTTATCCGAGGAGTTTAGCCACCAGGGAGAACATTCTAGTCTTGCAACAATTGTCATGTGAGTTGTCATAGCATGCAACAGTTCATCTTGCTCATCCACTGATCCAACATCATCCTTCATTCCAGGTATTTTGATTTAGTATTTTTTTGTGTGTTCTAGCTAAGATCCATCTAGTCTTGATCTAGCTGAGAGATTCATTTATTTTCCCCGCATGCAGTATTGTACCTTCAATCAAATTTCATAATATACTTGGTCGCGATCGTTGTGTGTTTTATATCTATTGCATGCTTGATTATATACTTTTAAACAGAAGAAACACATTCAAAATCGTTGAAACACAAAGAAAAACCTTTAATCGCATCCTGAATCCCAAAGAGTATTAGTTTCAACAGCTAATAGTCAGTAGTTGAGGCATATATTCCGATCTATGTATTTAGGGAGATTACAGAAAACCCTTAACTTATGGGTAAGCCAAAAAACATGAGAAGATTATTAAATTGGTATAAATGCTGAAATAGAGTATTCATCTTGGTTGCAAGGGATTGAAGGGATTATTTATTTAATGCAGGATCATGCAGAGATAGTGATCAACCTTGGCCTTGTCTAATTGATCAATCTTGGTAGCTTCGAGATTGGTTTTCAAGGCTTGAGCGGATTAAAGGAGGATATCAATTTTGACTCTTGCATGGATCATGGAGATTATTTTGAGGAATTAGTGATTACTTTCATGGTCGTGTACACGAGAGAGATGATCATTTCTTACTTTGTCACAATGATCAAATTTGATCTATATTATAAAATTATAAAAAGGAAAGAGAAATATTTCCAAAGAGGGTGGATTCTTGGAGCAAGAGACCTGGATTTAATGTCTTATCTCAGAGGGGAT
This sequence comes from Picea sitchensis, assembly GCA_010110895.2. Classification (NCBI taxonomy): domain Eukaryota; kingdom Viridiplantae; phylum Streptophyta; class Pinopsida; order Pinales; family Pinaceae; genus Picea; species Picea sitchensis. The sequence continues at coordinate 45,930 of SNQJ01S0091619.1, read as the reverse complement.
TGAATTTTTTTGCAACTATTCTTGTGCTTTCAATTTTATTCTCTTTTCTATAGATCTTATTATTAGATTTTATGAACAAGCTTGTCTCTATCTTTCTTGTGGATCTTGTTCATCCTTTGAGGTTCTATTATCTCAAAGAGAGAAGAATTGTGATTCTCTATTTGTCCCCTACTATTCTTTGCTATCTTTGAAATACAACAAAGGTTGTTGTTACAAGACTTTCTCCACAATGGAAATTTTGATTAATAACACTTATGATTATTTCTTTTTACATGGTTGATGGTTCATGATTTATGTATGATTGTCTATGAACATTGGTTCATTCAGAGAATTCTCATTCAACACTAGTACAAGATCTGGTTGATATTTATTAACATGTTATTCTCATATGTCAACTAACCTTGTTGATGTTCTCCATCATTCACTTTCAGGCCTGTGTGTGTTGGTTAAAGACTCCATAATCCAAAGGGTGAAATATCCCTGATCCAACTGATCTGAATATCTACTACAAATCTAGTATTATGTCTCACAGATTTGATACTCTAGGGGTTTCTGGATGTGTTTTATCTTCAGATCTGATACTTTGGGGGTTTCTGGATGCATTTTAGTTATGTGTTTGAGATGTTTTGTGATTGTCGCATGTGCATGTTATACATTATGGTTTAAACAACAAATATATGATGCATGCGGAAATAAGGAACAACAACCGCCCAATAATATGTATTATGAGATGTAAGCAGGGAAATACAATGAAATACTAGAAATATAGGAAATATTCTTCAGTTAGATCTCATGGATCATCACTGGAATACAAGCAAATAACATAAAACACCCGTGACAAGAATATGAAGACAGATATGATGCATGCATGGATAGATCAGAAAAATCGACGATTCCGGAGAAGCACGGTAACCACTACAAACTGGAAAACTCATCCAGAAGGCTATACCCATCAGAATGAGCTGGAAACTGTTCCAATAGAAGAGCCTTGGCCTCTAGACTGATCCTGGTGTCTATCAGATGGAAGATCTATCCTCTGATGCTCCGAATCTCATCCCCTGGGGGTTTGCGCACCTCTTGGGATCTCTAGATGCGTCTAAATGATTCCACCAATGGAATCGGCTAATATAGGACTCAAAACATTCATCCCAAAAAATGCAGAACTGGGTCAGAAGGGTTTCCATGGATCTGCTCTGATGCTTTGTCTATAACCCCAACTATCCTTCCAAAAGAGTTGAGCCCTAGATGGTTGAATGATTCTCTTTGAAGGATTCCACCGTTCGAATCCGTTGGGAAGTGTATCAATCTATGCGTCCTGGTTGGATCTCAACTGGGTCGGAAGGAAACTGCAATCCGAGCTCTGATCTCGTGCAACTATACAACCCCTCTATCTGACCTTGCGCCCTCACTGGCTGAGCTGCGCAACACTGCAACTGGATACTCCTGAATAGATAGTGAAATACCTGGATGGTATCTCTGATGGGCTAGGGTGTGTCTCTCAAAACCAAAACCTATCAATGGTGGTGGTTTCCTCCAGAAATGCACAAAACAGTAAAAGTCGAATCTTTTCCTCCTCTGGGAACTCTCAACATCAAATCATAACAATGCATAATCAAGAATTAGGTCGAATTCCTCCCTTTATACTCTTACCGATCTAATTCACCATTGACCTCACTTAAGCTAGGCGCTTTTCCTCCTAAGGTGAATAATTAATTAATTAAGTCCCCCTTTAGCACCTTTTCATTCTAATTCTTCGTTGACTTAGGCTTAAGTGACTTTTCCTATGCTTCCAAAGAACCCTTATTTCTCTCTTTTGTTCCCTGTTTGTGCCTGACTATAGTCTACGGGAACGTATAGACTACTAAGTCACTCCCCGCTGGACTACTCTTGGGAACAAGACATCACAGTCCTCCCTTCCCGAGATTGCTTGTCCTCAAGCAACATCAATCCTGGGTGCTGCAAAATATGGTCTCCCTCCCATGTGGCATCCTCCACAGGAAGACCCTTCCATATAACCAAGCACTCTCTGATGACCCTGATCCTCAACCTACGCTCTCTCTGCTCTAGTACCTCCTCCGGCACTAGCTCCAACTGGACTTCCTCATCCAAGTGTGGAAACTCCTATGAAATACTAATATGTTGTCCCATGACCTTTTTGATGCAAGAGACGTGAAATATGTTATGAATATTTCTACCCTCCAGTAGCTCTAGCTCATATGCCACCTCGCCTATCCTCCTGATGACTCAGTATGGCCCATAAAACTTCGGATTCATCTTCTCTTCTCCGCTCCTCTTCAAGAAGGACTGTCTATATGGCTGTAATCATAGAAAAACCAAATCCCTTACTCAAAACTGTGCTCGACTCTGTGTCAGTCTGCATAGATCTTCTGCTGGTTCTGAGCTGTCTGCAAGTTCTCCCTCACTATCTGCAGAATCCTCTGACTCTCTTCCACCCAGTCTTCGGCCCCCGAGACCCTGCTTTCCCCAAACACAGTCTCCACAAAGGAGGGTGCATCATATCCATACAATGCTCTGAATGGTGACATCCTGATAGACATATGGTAAGTTGTGTTGTAGCAATACTCACCCATGTGTAACCATCTCACCCATGTGTGTTGTTTCCCCCCCACATAGTTCCTCAGATACCCCTCCACCCATATGTTGACGATCTCTGTCTGTCCATCTGTCTGTGGGTGGTAGCTGGTACTTGTAGCTAGCTCTGTGCCTGTCAACTTGAAAAGTTCCTGCCAAAATGTTCTGATGAAGCGCCTATCCCTATCACTAACTATCTTCCTAGGTAAACCATGCAACCAGAATACCTCCCTAAAAAACAACTCTGCTACCTGTATGGCCTTGTATTCCATGAAAATGGAAAAGAAATGTGCAAATTTGGTTATCTTGTCGACCACCACAAATATATAGTCCCTGCCCTGCACTTGAGGAAGGCATGTAATGAAATCCATAGAAATGCTCTCCCATTTCTGCTCTGGAACGGGTAGAGATTGTAGCAACCCTGCAGGGTGTGTCTGCTCGGACTTTTTCTGCTGACAAGTTTTGCACTCACGTATGTGTTTTAGCACATCATCCTTGAGACCCTTCCATGAGAATATCTCCCTGATCTTCCTATATGTTTTGAAGTACCCCTGATGCCCTGTTGTAGGCAAATCATGACACACCTTCAGAATTTTCCCCTTCAGGGTAGATTCTAGAAAAAAGTAGATCTGGTCCTTGTAGAAAATGACGTCATCAAGAACCCGATATCTATCATCAACCACCTATCCATCCATCTCCTCACAAGCAAATTTTTTTTTTGAGTACTCCACCAACAAATGAACTTTCCAATCTGTACAAATGTCCATCATCGAACATCCTGTTGGTCTCCTGGACAAGGCATCTGCTACGATATTCCTTTTTCCCTTGACATACTCAATGTCAAATTCAAAGGCTTGGATCTTTGAGACCCACTTCTGTTGTCTCTCACTGAGGTCTATCTGATCTAAGAAATACTTGAGACTGTTATGATCAGTCTTCACTACAAATATGTTGCCTACCAGATACTGCCTGAATTTGATTAAGGCATGCATGATCGCTAGCATTTCCTTGTCGTAAATAGGATAGAGTCTCTTTGACTTGTTGATATTTCAGCTCTCAAACACAATGGGGTGCCCCCTCTGCATCAAAACTGCTCCAATCCCCACCCCTGATGAGTTGCACTCTAAGACAAACGGTTGCGAGAAGTATGGAAGGGCTAGAACAGGGCATATGCTCATAACCTCCATTTTGTCAAATGTTTGTTGTGACTCCTTTGTCCAATGAAAATCACCCTTCTTGGTCAAGTCTGTGAGTGGTGCTCCCAACTATGAAAATCCCTTGACGAACCGCTCGTAGTAACTGCATAACCCAAAGAATCCATTCAACTCTGTGAGGTTCTTGGGTGTTGGCCAATCCATAATGGCCCTAATCTTCTCCTGATGAACCTGTAGTCCCTGCTCACTGATGATATGCCCCAAGTACAATAGTTATCTCATGCCAAACTCACATTTGGATTCCTTGTCATATAATGACTGTGCCTGCATAATTCTCAAGACCTCCAAATGTGCCAAATGTTCATCCCATGTCCTGTTGTATATCAATATATCATCGAAGAACACCAAAAGGTATTTCCTCAACTGTCCTCTGAAGATGTGGTTCATGGAAGACTGGAAAGTGGTCGGTGCATTGGTCAACCCAAATGGCATGACCAAGAACTCAAAATGTTCGACGTGGCATATGAATGTGGTGTTCTCTATATCATGCTCCCTGATGCTGATCTGATGATACTCGGATCACAGATTGATCTTGGTGAAGAAAACTGCCCCATGCAACTCATCCATCAAGTCATCTATGCCCGTAATGGGGTACCTATTCTTTATCATTTTCTTGTTGAGAGCTCTGTAATCAATGCACATCTGCAATGTTCCATCCTTCTTCAGTACCAGGATGACTAAAGAGGCAAAAGGACTCGTGTTGGGCCTGATGTGCCCCATCGCAAACAACTCTTTGATTGCTTTCTCAATCTCGTCCTTGAACCTCTTGGGATTCCTATAAGGCACAATGATCATTGGTGTAGCCCCTGTCTCCAACTCGATCGTGTGCTCAAATCCTCTATCTAATGGTCTCCCTGGTGGTATCAGCCGAAACACTGGCTCATACTGGCTCAAAATCTCTCTGATATGTGGATGGTACTGTTCTCTACCCTCTGAATCCTTCTGTGTGGTGATTAAACACTCTGTTGCATAGGCCACATCATCATGACGGAAGATCCTCTCCATACACTTTGCCAATACTGCTCGTGGTTCCCCTGTAGATATTCCTCTCAGTACCACTCTCGATCTACTAGTGTCTTTGAAGCTCATGGTCAACATCTGATATTTGAACCCAATCTCCCATAATGAATATAACCATTGTACCCCCAATACTGCATCTGTATCTGACAGGTCAACTACATAGAAAGTGTATGTCACGGTGTATTTTCCTAGTTTGACCTCTAGGTCTGGGATCAGGTATAAACATGTCATCGTGTATCCATCTGCCACTACTACGTGGAATACCTAAAAATCCTCAGTGCATAACCCCCTCCTGGATACTAAGGACACATCTATGAAGTTGTGGGTGGCCCACCCATCAACTAAAGTGGTTATGTGTTGCCCTTGTACAAGGCCCTTGAGCCTAAGAGTGTTGTACCTGGGTACTCCTGAAAGGGTGGCTATGGTTCCCCCTTTCACCTCTCTACGAGGTTATGTCTCCTCCTTGGGTTGTTCCCCTACTGGTATCTGAGGTTTCTTCGACTGCTGCTCTGGATCATGAGTGGTATCCTCCTATGAATCACTTTTTTCCCATGCCCCGATATCCTCATCCTCCTCCTCACTACCTGATTCCACTTCAATGTAGTGGATTTGTCCCTTTCCCATGCATCTATGCCCTGGGACCCAAGGGTCTCTGCAAGAGAAGAAAATCTTCTTCCTCATCAACTCTCGTCTCATGTCATCATCCATATTGGGATTACCTTTCCATTCCCTTTGAGGATTCTTCTGATCCTTATCTCTCTGTGGTACAAGGGGTTTGGTAAAGGGTTTAGTTTTTGGCACGGAGTCCGCCAAATCTCTAGTGCGTAGGATGGCATCCTACAAGGTGTGAGGCTGGTATGCCTTCACCCATCCTCTCAAGGGTTCTGTGAGCCCTTCTGTGAATAACATGATCAGCCGAGGCTCGGATATATCTGTCACTACCATAGCTACCCACTAAAATTCTGAGATGAATGCCTCTATTGTGCCAGTTTGTCTCAACTGGGATAGATCTCTGAAATGGATCTTTGGATCCCTCCTGTCAAATCTGTCCATGAGTCTCTCTGTGAACTCTCTGTAGGAGGTGATGCGACTGTGGCCCAATGTCACCAATCCATGATACCAACACTCATGTGCCTCACCCTCCAAGTGTAAGGTAGCAAAACTGATGGCCTCTGTCTTGGTCATCTGATTGAGCTTGTAGTAGGTGTCTAGCTTCTGTACCCAAGCTTTGGTGGTGCATTTGGATGATCCATCAAAAGAAGGTATGGTGAGTTTACCAAATTTTTGGATGAAATCAATGTTATGCCCCTGCTGCTGCTGCTATGGCCCTCCTCTTTGTGGCTCTCTGGGGCGGTTCCTGAGTCTGAGTCCATAATACTCGACTAGGGTCATGTCCTGATGGAAGTCACGGACCAACGCNCCAAATTTTTGGATGAAATCAATGTTATGCCCCTGCTGCTGCTGCTATGGCCCTCCTCTTTGTGGCTCTCTGGGGCGGTTCCTGAGTCTGAGTCCATAATACTCGACTAGGGTCATGTCCTGATGGAAGTCACGGACCAACGCGACATACTCCCTCTGATACTCTGCAATGTCCTCTGCATGAGTGGGCGTTCTATGTGCTATCGGCATCTGTGCTGCTATCGGGGGTGCCCTTTGGAAATTGGGAAACAAATTTCGGGGAATCCTACTCACAGAGGTGTATGTGCGAGTGGGTGACTGGGGTCTATTGCCTACCCCTGAGTTCCTCTGTGCTGCATGTGGGGCTTGTGTGCCCGGGATGCCCACCATAGCCAATCTATCATCCACCTGAGCCAAGGACTGAGACATGGTCCGCTGGCTAGCTAACATATCATTGATAACCTGCATGAAGGCAACCTCTAGTTCCATGGGGGCCTTACCACTGCCTTTTGGTCACTCATATCTGTCTCCTAGCATCCTTTCTACCTCGTGCTTAGCCTCACACTCTTCTCTTCTCTCTGCTTCTCTGTATGCCTCTTCCTCTTCCTCTGAACTGGGAGGGAAAGGAGGAAAGTCAGGCCTAGGCCTTCTTTCCTTGCGCCTGTTGTAAGTGACATATTCGTCACCTACATGCTCACAACCATCTGGTTCTTCTGTTGTACTCATCATCTTTAGTCACAGGATAGCAGGACTAAAGCTCTGATACCACTGAAATATCCCTAATCCAGTTGATCTGGATATCTACTGTTGATCTAGTATTCTGTCTCACAGATTTGATACTCTGGGGGTTTCTGGATGTGTTTTATCTTCAGATCTGATATGCTAGGGGTTTCTGGATGCGTTTTAGTTATGTGTTTGAGATGTTTTTTTATTTTTGCATGTGCATGTTATACATTATGTTTTAAACAACAAATATATGATGCACGCGGAAATAAGGAACAACAACTGCCCAATAATATGTATTATGAGATGTAAGCAGGGAAATACAATGAAATACTGGAAATATAGGAAATAGTCTTCAGTTAGATCTCATGGATCGTCACTGGAATACAAGAAAATAACATAAAATACCCATGACCAGAAGATGAAGGCATATATGATGCATGCATGGATAGATCGAAAAAATCGACAGTTTCGGAGAAGCACGGTAACCGCTACAAACTGGAAAACTTGTCTGGAAGGATATACCCATCGGAATGAGCTAGAAACTGTCCCAATATAAGAGCCCTGGCCTCTATACTGATACTGGTGTCTGTCAGATGTAAAATCTGTCCTCTAATGCTCCGAATCTCATCCCTTGGGGGTGTGTGCACCTTCTGGGCTCTCTAGAAGCATCTAAATGATTCCACCAATGGAATCAGATGATATAGGACTCAAAACGTTCACCCCAACAAATGCGGAACTGGGTCGAAAGAGTTTCCCCAGATCTGCTCTGATGCTCCGTCTATAACCCCAACTATCCTTCCAAAAGAGATGCGCCCTAGACGGTTGAATGATGCTCTTTGAAGGATTTCACAGTCCGAATCTGATGGGAAGTGTCTCAATCTTTGAGCCCTGGCTAGATCTCAACTGGGTCAGAAGTAAACTGCAATCTGAGCTATGATCTTGTGAAGCTATACAACCCCTCTATCTGACCTTGCGCCCTCACTGGCTGAGCTACGCAACACTGCAACTGGATACTCCTGAATAACATGGTGAAATACCTAGATGGTATCTTTGATGGGCTAGAGTGTGTCTCTCAACACCGAAACCTATCAATGGTGGTGGTTTCCTCCAGAAATCCACAAAACAATATAAGTCAAATCTCTTCCTCCTTTGGGAACTCTCAACATCAAATCATAACAATGCATAATCATGAATTAGTTCGAATTCCTCCCTTTATACTCTTCCCAATCTAATTCACCATTGACCTCACTTAAGCTAGGCACTTTTCCTCCTAAGGTGAATAATTAATTAATTAAGTCCCCCTTTAGCACCTTTTCGTTCTAATTCTTCGTTGACTTAGGCTTAAGTGACGTTTCCTATGCTTTTGGCTTAATCCATCATTTGGCCACCAAAGCACCGTTATTTCTCCCTTTTGTTCCTTTTTTGTGCATGATTATAGTCTACGAGAACATATAGACTACTAAGTCACTCCCTGCTTGCCTACTCTTGGGAACGATACATCATAAAGGGAAGGTACCAGCCCTATTGTATCCATCCTCCTTTAATTTGAATATCATAAACTTACACCATTGTCTGATCTACCACATTCCCTTTGAGACTAATTGCATATGAGAGGAAGACTTTAGGGAATCCCCCCTATAGTTGGAAAATCATCAACTGTAAAGTAAGAGAGATGAATATTGAGGTGACAATGGGAATTGCCTCTATGGTTGCACCAAACTTATCGTGATTGATGTTCTAGACTTTTCATTTTTAAAGTGCATGTTTGGGGATAACAATTAGAAAAAAAAACATTGTGTGAAATTCTCATGTTTACTAGAGTACTTACTCATTTGACATACTCTATATTGTTTACAAGTTTCCAACAAATCATAGCTTCACTGACCTATGGGAAGCAAGCCAATGTAGAATGTTTATGTCGTCCATTGAGATATCTTGGACATGGAGGCTCTTGTGTAGCCTCCAAAATGTTTCCAAGGCGACCACCAAAAGGTTTATCCTTGGGTAAAGGGGCACACGATATGTACCGAAAGGAAAATGGATGAGTAAATTGGCTATTTTTTTAGTAACCCTTTGGAGAAACAAGACAAGCACTAACAACTAGACAACCAATATAGTTCTTTGCAATACAATCGATTGTCAAAAGTCCTATGTTTTCTCATCTCCACAATCTAGGGAAAAGAGAAGCACATGAATACGCTTAACTATACTAAACTTGGGTCCAAATCAAAGGAGGATAAGTTCATCCATTAGAAGAGGTAACTTTTTCCTTAAGCAAGAATACACCAAGTAAAATTACATAGGTTCCATAAGGTCTTGCAATAGAGCATACATAGGGTGCACAATGAGGTACTATGGACACAACTATATGAGAGTGACTTGCAAGGAGGTATTTTGGGTGGAACTTGTGCAAGGAAACTCTTGAGGAAGGATCATATGAGAGGTCTTGTGAAAGAGTGTGTTGGGTCCTATGAAACTTCGAGGCAGCCTATGAAAGAGGTGTGGCATGAATTTGACTTGAAGCATAAGAAAAAAGGAGCTTGAATGACTAACATTAATGAGCCCAATTATTTGACTTTTTACCTTTGCTTCATTAAATGTTGAAACAATGAGGGATGATGAAGGGAAAGTATGATTAGGAAGATTAAAAGAAACAAGGAAGAAGGATGATCCTCATATGCTTTGTTTAAATCACCAAGTCTACCAACGAAAATCTTTCTAGGTGAAGGAAAAGAAGGGTTGGGCTATGTTATCGCACAGTTTGTAGCTAGGAGAAAAGGCTATAAGATTAAAGTCCAAATTGGCGTAACAGGAACCTATCCCACCCATTGTCACCATGATGGGGAGGTTCTTTCTCTTTAGGGAGGTTAGGCCCAGGGGAGACGTCCCTGATGACCTATGGTTTTGAAGAGGCAAAGGCTAAAAGGACAAAGATAAGATTCCCCCCTTCACAAGTCACCACCAAACATATAATCCCGACTAAACAACCAATAATAAAGTAAACCCCCAATGAAGAACACCTGCCTGGAACAAAGAAACAACAAACTGATATATGCAAGCTATATTTCAATGGGTTAGTACTTCATAAGACTATCTGATAAATATATATGAGCAATTTAGCAATAAATGTTGACGAATTCAATGTTTATCAATAGCAATGAAAAGATATAACACTTCACCAATAAATATTGGAACAATGTGGCATTCAAGGTAACCAATTAACACTTTATTCAATTAATGCCTAAACCACCATTCAATTTCTCTTAAAACAAGACGTTGCTGCATTAAAGATGAAATAACCAATGATGATGTCAACAACTTAGGGTTATTAGGTTAATCTAAGCTAGGGTTAGTGTAGTTAGGTTTTTGAAATTCAAACATTTTTTAGTGTTGTTTGATCAATTTCACTTCAACGTTGGAGGACTTTTAGATCAGTTCCTTAGGGTTTAATGGAGTCATAAGTGAAGGACGCAAAGGTTGAAGGAGGCAAAGATTTTAAGGACTAGAGGGAAGAGTTTTGAGGTGTTTCTAAAGCAAGGCCTCAAAATCAAAACCCTAGGAGAGAGAGGCTCACTCCGGTGTTGCTAAAGCAAGACCTCGTGCTCTCTCCTCCTTCCTGGAAAAATGGCTAGCTCAAATGAAGCACAAAATCAAGACAAGAAGGCTTAATGAGGGAGAGTGTTGCTACAACAAGGCTATTTCATCAAACCCTAAAAGAAAACGACCCTAAGTGTAGATAACCTAGGCCTGGGACGTCTTCTTCCTCTTGAATTCTAAATGGTATGGCTAGAAAAGGAGATAAAGAAAAAGGAGTGTAGCTATGGCTAGGCTCTCTTCTTCTTCTTCAATGGATGAAAGTTTCTCTATCAAGGGACATGAGACAAGGACCTACTTGTGTGCTTGTCACCTAGGGTTTTGATTCAAAAAATTATAAATACATGCAAGAAAATAAGACTACAACCATTCATTTAAGAAGTTTTGCAGAAAAAATACTTACAATTCATCAAGAAATAACCATGCAAACCCTAGTTGTAACACCTTCCTTCAAGAGAAACACCATAAAATGCCAAAAATGTCTTCCTTCAACAAGTGCACATCACTTAATCCAACCAAATACCCAAGATAGGGCGCAAATTTCAGACCTCCTTATGGAGTGAATGAGTTGTGATGATAAAATGAGGATCAAAATCCTCAATATATACTGTATCAATGACCTAATTTACTTTTTAGGTCATAAAAAGGCCGACAAGGCCATAATATCAAAATCATACTATTTTTACATTAAATGCTAAGTAAAACCCTAATTAAGCAGAAAAGAGAGTAAAAGCCCCTCTAAGAGAGGCGCTAGCCCTTTCTAGGGCAAATCAAACATCTTGGAGCAAAATGTTAGCCCTCTAGGGGCTTCTCCAACATGCCACACGTGCCACTGCTGCCCAGTCTACCTCCAAAGACACCCAACAGGCTGGATGATGTCATGGTCATCAAAGTTGACGTCCCAGGCCTTCCAAGGCGAACATCTCAGTGAAAAGGGCTCAACCCCCTAGGCTAAGCTATGTCGGGGTGCCTCTGGTGGAACGTCCTCTTCTTCTCTGATGAAAAGACTCTAATCAACTTCTACCCTATCTCTACCCCTTGATGGGGTCTCAACATCCATCTGATGGGATCTTTAGCCCCATGGAGGTCCGAACTGATCATCTCCCCATGTGTACCGATCCAAATGGTACCTGTCTGTCGGGTATGGTCCTGCACATCAAAGGCTACGCCCTCCATGGGCTCATCAGTCACAGGGATCATAGCAATGTCAATCACATTTCATCATTAATATTATTAAACACATGCATAAAATCCCTAATATATCAATCAATAGCTCAAAGACATTACACAAGCCTGCAATACAAGTTTGGGGAAAAGGACAAGGCATCCTATTAGGCTAGTGTCCACAGAAAAAGGAAAGTTCCCAGAGAGACCTCATCTAAGACATGTAAGTGGATGATGTGGCCAGGGGATGTCCAAGCATGTGGGTGCAGCAAGGGACAAGGATGAAAAGTGTTACCTATGGGTGACTTTGTAGAAGGCGAGTTGTCCCTGTCATGGATGCATTTTTTCCAAGCCCATTCTTGATTTTATTCTTTTTATTCTTTTATTTGTTTTTTTGGTTCAAGAGCTAATCAAGGGACAATGCCTTGGCGTGGTGACCAAAGCTGACAGTGTTACCCACAAGTACTTTCACAGAAATGAGAAGGTTGGCTCGTGATGAGACCCCCTTTCCCTTGGCCATGCAACCAAGAGTCACTTCCTTGGTGTGGTAACCAAATGGTGGCAATGTCATACTGCTAGATACCCATGAACCTAATAGGCTGGCTCGTGATGAGACCCCATATCCTCTGACTAGGTCTTGTTTTATTATCTTTCCGGGTCCCTCTTGTTTCTTACTGAGAAGCTTTTTATTGATTTCCCGGGGATCCCTGGGCGAAGCATATCAAGGTTTATTCTTAGGCTTTTATCTTTTACCAGCTTGCTTTTACCTTCTTGGCCTTTAGCCCCTTCTTCCCACGAGGTAAGGTGCAGTCCTGAAAATAGGTCAACCCAATCCTTGGACAAGGGGAATGGGATAGATGAGTGGGAAACAAGATGTAAAAGTGGTATTATGATGGGAGAGGACGATGGATTTTTAGAAATCTCCCTAGTGGCAAACCAAAACCTACAGACACAGGCTTGCTAGGGCACCCTGTCAACCCCCCCAAACATGGTCAAGTGGGAAAATGTAAGATCCAAGAAGTTGTTAGAGATAAAAGGAATCAGATGCATATATTTAAAGGTTTGAATGATCAAAAGTGACACATACCATGATACCTGGACAATTACCTCATGGGGCAAGAACCTCGTCTGATACAGGACCAAGCCGATGGTGATGGATGCTGCTGCTACTGACGAGATGAAGATGATGGAAGAAGAAAAGGTGGGCCCTCTAGGGCCATGCTTAGGTCAATCTTGCTCTCAGTACTCCATGTCTAGGACCTGTGGGCATCGAGACATGATCTCCTAGTTATCCCCAAAAAGTGGGGATAACATCTAGCTCCAACTCGAGGACATGTGCTCATCGTAGATTGCATGAGAACCTCAACATATATGGCATAACCTATAGACCTGATCAATCTTGATAGAAGTATCAGTAACAAAATTGGGGTGGTAATGCCACCCTAGCATAGATAGATATATATACTAAAATAAATCAATCAATGAGTAAGAAGATGAAAGAAAACTTCTTACCTGTACTTACCTGTTGGATGGAATGTTTGGGTGTAGTCAAACAACCATTGAAGCCAATCCAACAACGTTCCTCGATACCTGCCTTTGTGCTTCATCATAAACCAAAATAGTGATAAATCAAGTACAAAAATGTCATGGGTTAGAATATATATCATATCATCGGAAATCTCAAAGTCTAACTCATGGAGGCAGGTGGGAGGGAAAAAGTGATCCCAATACATACTCTCAGGAGAGTGCTCAATCCATCTCAGGAATGGATTGTGAAAAGTCAAAGGTTCAGGAGACTGACTTAAGGAATTTGAATGCTGGCTACCTTGGACGTCTTCACAACTTGAGGTCCGAGAAGGGATTAGAAAAAACTGAAAGGATGACGGACCATTCCTAAAGGGGAGGCTGGAAAACTGTGATAATAAGATTCTTCTTGAGGAAATCAACTTTCCCCTAAAATCCAGAATGAGTTTTTGCCTTACAAGAGACTTGGGATAAGGGACATGTTTCCAAACCACACCTTCAGTGACATAACGAGGTAAATTGATCAAAGGGGGGTGGAAAATCTTATCACAAGTATCTTGCTTCAGGGAAGTAACTTCCTCATTTTTATCAATATCTGAGCATAACGTTGGTTGATAACTTTCTTCATAGGATAAATCTAAATGCTCATATGGATAGTCATCAAAGTCCTCAAGGTATGACTAAAAATTATTCGGAGAGCATAGCATCAAGTCATCCTTGGGTGTCTTAACAGAGACAAGTTCTTGTTGCCAAATGTCAAAATTAGTAACTTCATGTGATAAATGCAAAGGCAACTTTTGGAAAGGACCATCAATGTCATACATGGGATCTCCATCATATCCAATCATATCCCATCTATGTTTCCCGACATGTATGAATTCATCAAAATTATAAACAAAGTCATTACCTTCATCATAACATGAAGGGGTTAAAACATACGAAACTTCTTCACTTTCCACATCATAAGATAGAGGATCATTAAAAATTTGGAAAGGGAAGTAACTCACCTTGGTCGCTTCTTCCTTTGTAGGAGCTTCAAGTACTCGGATGTCTTCATCAAGTGGAAGACTTGCCTATACATCTTCTAGTTTGCCCGAGGGCTCCATTTTTTCTTCACTGTTTGAGTCATAGAATAAGGTATCATCAAAAATTTCGAGAGGAAAATAACTTACCTCATTCTCTTCATTTTTTGCAGATGGAATAGGATCTTGGAGAGCTTTGTCGGATGGAGGAGCG